>SNQJ01S0120702.1:11772-27169 GCA_010110895.2 Picea sitchensis
TTGTAGAAGAAAAACTCTGAAAGCGAGATCCTCAGGTTCAGGGTTTCGAAATACTGAAGAAGGGACTTGACTGGATTCTCCAATTCCAAGCCGTTCGGCGTTAGGAAATTCACAAGGGCTGATTAGAGGCAATCCGACTGTCACAGTGATCAAATTCTACATCATCCTATAACAGTTGCAACTCGACTGGATTCTCCAATTCCGAGCAGCTATAACATTGTTTGAACAAAGACATGAAAGAAACTGACATTCATAAGGCAAGAAGTCTCAAGATTTCATACATAACCAGAGATAACAGTGCTTCATTAGAAATTCACAACCGGGAGCTCTTCTCAACCATCGATCCTTACAAAAAGACAAAGACTGAGTCTATATACTCAGAGAAGAATGCCTAGTAGAGGCATGCCCAGTCGCCCAAGGATTGGTGTCCCTTCAGTCAAACTCATACTGATATTCTTTGCCGGACACCACCTTAACTGTGCATGGCTCCCGCAGGGGGAGTAGATGAATCAGTAAATGCAAAATTAGCGTGTGCAGACCTCCTCCGGCTAGTCGAGGACTCGGCATGGATTTTCTGAAAGAATGGGTACACAGGACCCTCTCGATCGGACCGCTTACCAGACTCTCCATAATTCACACTTAATGAATGAAGAGAGGTTTCAACCACCCCTTCCTGCCTTCATTTACTTCAAGCTAAGACCAGAATCAAGGTCAGGTCCGATGGCAACTGGAGGTTGTGACGGGCCCCCCTGTGACTGAAACCCAACGCCTTTGGCCTCTTTCGTGCAGCTCTTTTTCTTTGCCTAGTAACCATGGGCTGTGACCGTGTGTAAATTGTTTCACCAATTTTCGATTCTCCGATGCACCTTATGCGCTAGCCAATCCAAGCTATACAATGGTCCATGTGACCTGCCACCATATCACCGCAACCATATAGATTTCTATCGGGGTTTCAGGGTTTGCGACGTCAATGTGCACGCATCCTCCAGACTCACAATTCTTCGATCCCCGATGGCTCATGGTCGTTGACATGTCAACAGTCCATTCCCCGTCGTGAAAGCCTGCCACCTGTATTCCACTTGCTCTTGCAGTCCCACACGCTAACCGGCGGTTGCCGAGATATCGCTTCTCGCGATCTCGCAACTCTAGACGCAAATCTTTGCGGCTCCAACTCACGAACCTCCGAGTTCACGATATGCTGATGCTACTTGGCATTGTCTCCCTACAAGGATTGACCTCCCGACACCTGTCCCCCACAACGGTCCTTAACTCCGTCGAGAAATCGCATATCGGGATATCGCGATTCCCGTTGTCATGTGCACGGGACTTTTAGTTCCCCGATCCCCGACTCTGCAGGATCTCTCGCCACGTGTCCCTGCTGACGGACGGTTATGATCTAGTTGGGAAATCGTGGATCGCGATTCCTACATGCAAGAGTTTCTTGTCTTCGAAAACTCTGATTCTCCGATGAACTGAGCCCCGACTTTCCTCCCGATGTCTGACGCGTGTCCTGCCAAGATCAACGGCTAGGATCTCCATCGATATTTCGAGACTCGAAAGGTCTCAATTCTCTTACCCTTTGAAACCCCGATGACTTCCCTGGAACTCCTCCTCTGCTCACTAGGGATTAACCCCAGCGCAACTTCTCGAGGTCTAACGGCTGACGGGATTTCGTCGATCTCCCCTGCAAGATTCTGACCGTCGATTTCCTTTGAGGATGGCTATCGACTGCTGAAGACAAAACTTTGCTCGCTTGCTTGCTTGACTCGCTGCTACAAAATGGGATTCTCTCGTGATATGCGCAAGTGCTTCCTGCGCAAATTGCAGACCTGGGTACGCCTAATCCCGAGACAAGAAATATCGCTAACATTGGGCTCCATGGGGGATAGAGTCGTCCCAGCGATGCTCTAAGAACTCCTTCCGCAGCTTCAGTGCCTTGCTATTGGGCTATGGAGTCACTTATTAGGCCGAAAACATACAAAAAGAAAGAAAACAAAGAACTAAAAGACAATATTTACAAACAGAGGAGCCGTCTAAGGCTCAAATAAAACATTTTTTCAGAAAATGCCCATTTACTGGGTTGTTGAAAACCTCTTCTCCTTTCAGATCCTGCAACCCATAGGTGTTGTTGGAGAAAATATCAGATATTTTAAAGGGGCCAATCCAGAGGGCGTCGAATTTGTTGTGCTTTCCTTTATCCTATCTGGGTGCGTCCCACTTAAATACCAAGTCCCCGACCTCGAACTCCTTTTTCTTGACCTTTCTGTCAAAAGCCTGCTTGATCTTCTGCTGATGACTATAAGCCGTGTCTCTCACTTGTTATCTGATATGATGCACTTCCACTATCTGATGAATTCTTCTGATCATATGATCTGGTTCTCCCTCGTAGTCTTGAAAGAAATTCGCCACAGGTAAGGTGAGATGAGTAGGAAAAATTGCCTCTGCTCCGTAGACTAGTTGAAACAATGAATTGCCCAGAGACTTCTTCATTGTGACACAATCGGCCCACAGAGAAAACTTCAACTTTGAATCCCAGGCTCTTTTGTTGTCCTCAAACAATCTTTTGATGATATTTATCAGTCTTTTGTTGGAGGATTCCGCTAAACCATTTCCTGGGGGTAGTAGGGGGTGAAGTGAATTAGCGAGATCTGGAACTGCTCACAGAACTTAATTAGAGGTTCAGATTTGAAAGAAACAACATTATCGGTGACGATCCTGTTGGGACAGCCAAATCGGGCTATGATATCCTCCAGGAAGTTGATAATTACTTTGTGCAATGCACTCATGTTAGGGACAACTTCTATCCATTTGGTGAAATAATCTGTTGCAGTCAGGATCCATCTGTGTTGACCACTTGAGGGAGGATGAATTTCTCCGATGAAGTCCAACCCCCACTGCTGAAAAGGAGCCGAAGCTACTATGGGTTTTAATGGCAGCGATTTGAGCTACTGTCTTCCTGAGAAATTTTGGCATTTGATGCAAGCTCTGATCTCCCTGCAAACATCGAGGAATAAAGTGGGCCAGTAATACCTAGCCCGAAGTATCTTGTGAGTTGTGGTTTTCCAGAAATGATGACCTCCACAAAGGCCGCTATGAAAATCAAACATAACCTTCCAGGCCTCCTGTGGATCTAGGCATCTCAGAAACACCCCTAGAGGGTCTCTCCAGTACAATATTTGGTCGATGAGGCAATATCTAACCGCTTTGAGCTTTAGAGCCCTTGCTTTTCTTTTTCCCATTCCATGGGGGGGCTTCAACTTTTGCAGAAAATACAAGATATCCTTGTACCAGGGGCATGTTGTTAGTGATAAGGCACCCTGAGAATTCTTATTGGATGAATCAGTTTGCTGTATCTTCGAGCAAGAGTTGATGTGGCTGATCCCCAGGGCTTTGCAATTGGACTCAGCCAGCAACTTGGCTAAACCTTGTCCTTTTATCAACTTGGTAGGATTAATCCCCAGATCAAATTCTAGGATCTTGGCAATCCACTTCCCTCTTTTCCCATCCATGTTAGGTTGTACAAGGATGTCCTTCACAGAAACTGAAGGAACATATGCTATCACCTTCGAGTGCAGGACATAGATCCTGAAGGCTTTGAGGGCCTTTACTAAGGCATAAGCCTATTTTTCCATGATCTCATACCTGGTTTCTGCATCTCTCAATGCCTTGCTGAAAAAGGCAATGGGTTGTTCTCGTCCTTCCTCATTTCTCTGTAATAAAACTGTTGCTACTGTATCAAAAGAGGCAAAAGAGAAAATCAGGAACTCCTTGGAATAGTCAGGATTGATCAGAACAGGTGCCTCAGTCAATGCTCTTTTTATTTGGATGAAATATTCCCTGGGTTCATCAGTCTATTTTACTTCATTTCCCTTTCTGAGCATGGCTGTGATATATTTTACCAACTCAGCAAAATTTGAGACAAATCTCCTCAAGAAATTAATCTTCCCTAAGAAGGCCTGAACTTAATTTTTGGATCTAGGAAGCGATAGGGTTTGAATTGCCTCAACCCTGCTAGGATCGATCCTTACTCCTCCTTCCAATACTATGTGGCCTAATAACTTCCCTTCTTTCATAGCAAACAAAGATTTTCTGGGATTTAAGGATAGGCCAAACCTCCGACATTTCAGAAAAACTTTCCTTAGATGGATGCAGTGTTCTCTGTTGGAGCTGGAGAAGACTGTTATATCGTCCAGGTAGATCACCACAAACTTATGTTTTTCCCCGATAAAGGCTATGTCCATGGCTCACTGAAATGTTTCCCCTGCGTTCATCAACCCGAAAGGAATTTTGGCATACATGAATGTTCCCCAAGGAGTGGTGAAGGCCGTTTTTTCTCTGTCCTCAGGCATGACTGATATTTGATTATAACCAGAAAATCCGTCAATCATGGATATCCTAGATGCACCAATTACCTTCTGCAATATGTGTTCCATGTTGGGCAAGGGATAATTGTCTTTCCTTGAGCTTCTGTTCAGGTTCCTGAAATCAACACAGAGTCTGATTTCTCCACTTTTCTTCCTTACTGGAACCAAATTAGCTATCCACTTAGAATACCTTAAGGGGACAATGATTTGGGCATCTAACAATTTCTTGACTTCTTTCTCCATGACAGGTAATAACATGGGATTTATCTGCCTCAGCTTTTGCCTAAATGGCTTAGCCTCTTCTTTCAGTGGAATCTTGTGTTCAATGACATATGTGTCGTAAGTTTTGAGGTCTTTGTAGGTCCATGCAAACACATCAACAAATTCTTTTAATAACCCATCATATTCCGGCCTCTGTTCATTGGTCAAGCTGCTTGATAATTTGACAAACTTAGGCTCCTCCTTCGTTCCGATGTTGCATTTGGCTATATCAACATCTTTACTTGAAACACTATCCTTCACTGCCACATCATTCTTGTCAAATAGCCTTTCTAAAGGGACTAGTCCCCTTGGAATGTGATTGCTAGGCAGCTGAATAATCTGGTGATTGGCAATTTTATTTGCAAACACTTCGGGGTGAAGTTCACCCTCTGGGCAAGGATCTTGATCAATGTGTAGTGCCAAAAATTCATCGACAGTCTCAAGAAAATTTCTGATTTCAATGTCATCCTCAAATACCTCCCAATGCTTTACATTGTCTGGGATGGATGGTCTGTATCTTATTTCGACCTCACCATGGATCTTCGGTGGCAAAGAGGCCTTGAACAGACTAGTCGAAATGGCTAAGGAATCGGACGAGGTATTTTCTTCCCTTGGGACGAAAGTAATGTTGAAAGATGAGATAAAATTATCAATAAGGTCCCATACCTCATTCCTGTAACTCCTGAGTCGAGGATGCTTAGCCTGATAAACATTCCTAACCTATTGGATTATCAATTCTGCATCTCTGAACACGGGCAACTCTTCAATTCCTAATTCCTTTGCAGCCCTCATACCCAGAACAAGGGCTTCGTATTCCGCCACATTATTGGTAGTTTCAAATTCCAACTTGTATGACAGGGATATAGTCTCTTGGTAGGGTGATACGAAAATTACTCCAGCGCCAGCACCCATACTGGAGGAAGCCTCGTCGAATAACATCTTCCAGACAGAGGTGATTGGAGGAGGTATTTGTGGATCAATAATAGGCTTCTTTCTTATCTGTAAAGGGACCTCATGAGTTCCAGTTACCTGTAACAAACTAGTCCCTAAGTCGGTATCAAGTGCAAAGATGGGGTGGTTAGTGGGGTTTCCTTCATCACTGACAATATAGGCTAGATGGGCCTCTCTGTACAACCTCCTGTGCTCTCCTCCAAAGACCGGAATAGTGGCATATGTGAGGTCCATCTATAATGTCCCTCCAAGTCTTTTAATCCAAGACCTTGACAACAACATGCCGAATTTGGGAGGAACATCAGCTACCACAATGTCCATGACCACGCTCTTCATGGGCAGTTGAAACAAAGAAACCACCAGGTCCTTGATGACTCCCAGACATTGCACCCTCCTTGAATCAAAAGAGTATAAATCGTGATAGGCCCGAGTCACCTCTAATCCCATCTCTTCCATTACTAATTTGGGCATAAGGTTATGGGAAGCCCCTGAGTCCATGAGGCAGTTATGCAACACTTTATCATGTATATTCAGGGATGTGTAGAAGGGAGGGGATGGATCATCTCTATCTTCTACCATGGGCCCTAAGACGACTGCAGGATTTTCATCTTGAAGGTTTATTGAGTCAAAGGGAGGCTGGGGGGGTTCAGATTGTAGCAACTTGGAGAGGGACCTTTTGAAGTATTCATTTTTAACTAGCTCAGAGAGAGGTACAAGAATCTTAATATTCTGAATCTCATGCTCACAATTGAAGGAGGGGGTAGGTTTAGGAGCTTATCTTACCTCAGTGATAGGCTCTTTGGTCGTTGGCGAAGCGCTCTGAGTCTTCTTTTCTTTAGTTGTGGCTGTTGCAGTTTTAGTAGGCCTATCTGCTATGAGGGGCTGGTCTGAGCTGTCAAAATCTCCTTCCTTCCTTCTCGACCTGAGATTATATCTGTTAGAAGTGTGAACAACCCTTTCTCCCTTCCCTAACTCATGGATCTGAATGTTCATCAAAGATATTTCATATGCAGACTGAGTCAAGTGGGGAAAAGGGGGAGTCTCTTCAATAAAGTGAATTTCCGGGCCAAACTCATCTATCTCCTCTCTTTCCTCATGATCAACTAGGTTATTTTGGAGGGGGGTGACAAGGATTTCTCCCTCCAATCCTAGACCAGGAGGGGAAAACTCAGCAGGAACACTCCCAAACTTCAGGAAACCAGAAACTTGTGAAGGAGGTCTATCCAGAAACTGAATGGGAGAAAATGGAGTTCTTACAGAAGGAGATGGCGGATTACCTGCTTCGGCAGTGGAAGCTTCTTCTTCAGGGGCCTTTCCTTTTCTGAGAACCACCTCTGGATCGGTTTTAGGTGTAGCTAGGGGCAGCTGTGGATGAGACTGCGTGTGTCTTCCTCTGAAAGAAACAATTGATAGAGCAGGTTCTTCCCAGCGGAGTCGTCACAATGGAGTCGCCAGGTGCACAACAACAATCTTGATAATTCTGATATCTGATGCACCTTCAGAATCAGTTAATCGTTGTCATTCAATCCCGGGGAAAATATTCAACTTCGTCCTCAGCAATGGCGCCAGAAATGTTGGCGACGGAAGTCACTCCTAGATTGCTAGCAAGAGCAGAGCCCGACGCCCATCAGTTTTATGTCACAGTGGTTTTTTATGGGTGATCAAATGGACAGAGATTCGGGGAAATGTCACTCTAACTTAGAGACGGGGTCCGACATGTATGAAACAAAGGAGGTCTTGATCTAACTTCAATCATTGGGTTGATTAAAAGGTGAATAGGTGGAAGATTTGATAAGAAAAGTGAACAAACTACTTTGGGCGACAGGCTTTCGGTAATTTGTAGAAGAAAAACAATGAAAGCGAGATCCTCAGGTTCAGGGTTTCGAAATACTGAAGAAGGGACTTGACTGGATTCTCCAATTCCAAGACGTTCAACGTTAGGAAAGTCACAAGGGTTGATTAGAGGGAATGTGACTGTCATAGTGATCAAATTATACATCATCCTATAACAGTTGCAACTCGACTGGATTCTCCAATTCCGAGCAGCTCTAACACTGTTTGAACAAAGACATGAAAGAAACTGACATTCATAAGGAAAGAAGTCTCAAGAGTTCATACATAACCAGAGATAACAATGCTTCATTAGAAATTTACAACCAGGATCTCTGCTCAACCATCGATCCTTACAAAAATACAAAGACTGAGTCTATATACTCAGAGAAGAATGCCTAGCAGAGGCGTGCCCAGTCGCCCAAGGCTTGGTGTCCCTTCAGTCAAACTCATACTGATATTCTTTGTCGGACACCACCTTAACTGCACATGGCTCCCATAGGGGGAGTATCTGAATCAGTAAATGCAGAATTAGCGTGTGCAGACCTCCTCCGGCTAGTCAAGGACTCGACATGGCTTTTCTGAAAGAATGGGTACACAGGACCCTCTCGAGCGGACCTCTTACCAGACTCTCCATACTTCACACTTAATGAATGAAGAGAGGTTTCAACCACCCCTTCCTTCCTTCATTTACTCCAAGCGAAGACCAGAATCAAGGTCGGGTCCGATAGCAACTGGAGGTTGTGACAGGCCCCCCTGTGACTGAAACCCGACGCCTTTGGCCTCTTTCGCGCAACTCTTTTTCTTTTCCTAGTAACCATGGGCTGTGACCCTGTGTAAATTGTTTCCCCAATTTTTGATTCTCTGATGCACCTTATGCACTAGCCCATCCGAGATATACAATGGTCCATGTGACCTGCCACCATATGACCGCAGCCATATAGCTTTCCATCGGAGTTTCGGGGTTTGCGACATCAATATGCACGCATCCTCCAGACTCGCGATTCTCCAATCCCCGATCGCTCATGGCCGTTGACATGTCAACGGTCCGTTCCCCATCGTGAAATCCTGCCACCTGTATTCCACTTGCTCTTGCGGTCCCACATGCTAACCGACGGTTGCCGAGATATCGCTTCTCATGATCTCGTAACTCTAGACGCAAATCTTTGCAGCTCCAACTCATGACCCTCTGAGTTCGTGATATGCCGATGCTACTTGGCGTTGTCTCCCTACAAGGATTGACCTCCCGACACCTGTCCCCCACTATGGTCCTTAACTCCATCGGGAAATCGCGTATCGGGATATCACAATTCTCGTTGTCATGTGCACAGGACTTTCAGTTCCCCGATCCCCGACTCTGCAGGATCTCTCTCCACGTGTCCCTGCTGACGGACGGTTCTGATCCAGTCAGGAAATCGCGGATCATGATTCCTACATGCAAGAGTTTCTTGTCTTCGAAAACTCCGATTCTCCGATGAATTGAGCCCCGACTTTCCTCTCGATGTCTGACGCGTGTCCTGCCAAGATCAACAGCTAGGATCTCCATCGGTATTTTGAGACTCGAAAGGTCTCAGTTCTCTTACCCTTTGAAACCCCGATGACTTCCCCGGGACTCCTCCTCTTCTCACTAGGGCTTAACCCCGACGCAAATTCTCAAGGTCTAATGGCTGACGGGATTTCTTCGATCTCCTCTGCAAGATTCTGACCGTCGATTTCCTTTGAGGATGGCTCTCGACTGCTGAAGACAAAACTTTGCCCACTCAATTGCTTGACTCGCTGCTACAAAATGGGATTCTCTCGTGATATGCTTAGGTGCTTCCTGCGCAAACTGCAGACCTGGGTACGCCTAATCCCGAGACAAGAAATATCGCTAACAGTATTCACCCAACAATCTAGAGTATTTATAGACTCACATGCTAAGTTCATTGACGAGAGTAGTCGTATGGTGCCCACCTAATGAATAAACCACATTGTAAAGATGAAGTTGGGCTTGGGGGTCATGGTAATTCAGTTGATAAACAATGATGAGTTCAAGGATGATTTTAAGGATGGAAATTTATTTTAAAATGTAGAAACCTTGGCTAATATTACTAATCCTTCATACGTCAACTATAAATGTTTAGAGATATTTTTTTTAAAATATTCAAATTTATAAGTATTTTATATAGTTTTTATAAAATCTTGGCAATTTTTAAGGTAAAATAATTTTATCCTATAGAATTTGGGCGAATCATTTTTAAAATAGCGAATCTCGTTTTTGGAAAAACCATGGAAAATTAGCCCATGAGTGAAATTTATCCCCTAAAATCATCCATGGATGAGCTTTTAGTTATGTAGTAAAATCATATTACTAAAAAATGATGAGGCCATGGCCTTCATGGCATACATCAAGCTACATCCTAACAAGAGGTTGTAATCTAGAGGGGAATCTATGGCTTGCACATAAACATGGACTTATTGTCCCCTATCTTGATGGGACATTTCTTGTAAAGTCCTTGGGGTTGGGAAGGCTGACCATCATACACTCAGAGGGATATTGTATATGGGACAATGGTAGGGGAGCCTATATGTTGCCAAACTTGAGTAGACATGATGCATGTGGATGCACCTTCATCAACAATACAATGATGGATGCGGTACTTGTTAATGGTCACCGGGATATGGGAAAAAAATATAAGAGGGAAATTAGAAAGGCTCTGCTTTATCACTATCAAATATGATCATTTGATCATCTGAAGGGTAAAAAATTCCTAATAAAGAAAGCAAAGCCTTCTTCTATGTGGGGCACATTTGAAGGACCTAGAGGGATGACATGGTAGTGGGGACCTCAACCAAGTCATAAAAAATTCTATAATGATGGGATTCCTTCCCATGAAGGTTGATAGAATGCAACCACGGCGGAACCTTTGGGACCTTCAAAGGGATCTTAGTGGGTGGTTGAGGGATATGTAAAGTCCTAGGGGTGGATGAAAGTAGATCAGAGGGAACAATCAATTGTTATTTGAGGGTCATATAGTACTAGTAGGATTGATTAGTAAGGTTCATCTCAGTTCAATCCAACATGATAATATGGTAAGTGTCATTTTCATATGGGAGAGGAATGGGGGCAGGGGGAGGGGGAGGGGGAAAATGGTAGACATCAATGCTTAGGATGTGAAAGGGTTCTCCAACATAGCTGAGTGTGATGAGGATCGATGGTAATGTCTATTTTAACCTTGTACAGTTAATTAATACAAAATCATTTTTAATAAAAATATAAAAGATACAATGGCACACACACATTACACAAATATTTTACCCTGGAAACCCAAATTGAGAAAACCAACAACTTGTTTAGAGCCACACCTCTAATTATTCATTCATCATATATCTTCATTTTTTACAATACAATATATATAGGATTTTGTAGCATCCAAAACCCCTACTCCATTGACCCGTATTAGTCAGCAACCCTAATTCCTTAACCAAAATTAGAAAATGATCGGTGAAAATCATGTGCCAAAAAATTGCTAAAAACGGATGCAAAAGACCACCAGTTTTTTTTCCAGGGGTGTTGCAAGAAAACCCCTATATAGGGGGGTGGGATCCCCTCTATCATCCTCCTGTGACCCACCCATGTTCCCAATGCAACATGGACAATAGGTTTGGTTGTGAAAATAACATAAACATACCCAATGTTCTCCCACTTCTTGTTTGCTTTGCATATAGGGGTTAGAGGCTTACATAGTCAACAATTGTAATGTACCATATATATTATAATAAACATAAACATAAATATTGCATAAAATACAAGAAGAACAACAAAATGATGTGAATAACAACACCAACAATAATACCCTTATTTAATGAAAAAAATGTTAACTTGCCTCTTCGAGGGGGAAACCTCCAAGAGAGTAGAGGTCTATTACAATAATTCTCAATCGAGGAGAGTAGAGGTCTATTACAATAATTCTCAATACAAGACTTTCTCATTCCTTATACTCCTATTTAAACTAATTATATATTCTAAAGAACATTCTAGAGGAATACCTTTCTAGAAGTAGAAGATTATGTTAAGTCTTCTTACATNGAGAGTAGAGGTCTATTACAATAATTCTCAATACAAGACTTTCTCATTCCTTATACTCCTATTTAAACTAATTATATATTCTAAAGAACATTCTAGAGGAATACCTTTCTAGAAGTAGAAGATTATGTTAAGTCTTCTTACATTAGACGTGTTCACATTATTAAATAGGCCTTATAAACTAATGTCAATATTTATTACATAGAAAATATATTATTCTACCTATGTGAGGAGTTAGGGAGGTTAAGTCCATAACATGTCCTCCCCTTTGAATAACAACCTTGTCCTCAATAATTGAGATGAGGAAATTGTTGCATAATGGTAGTTGACTCACTGGTGGCATCTTCTGGAGTTGTATCTTTCCATTATAACACTTCCTTGATGGTGCATTGAGGGAGGTGAAGCTCTTGTTGGTTGAAGACTATTTTTGTCTGCAACCAAATGGAACCTTCTTAATCCAACTCAGAGAGACGGATTTGAGTCAGCAACTTAGTTTCAATCACTTTCTTTAATCATCCGATATGAAAAATAGGATGGATCTTAGAATGACTAG
This sequence comes from Picea sitchensis, assembly GCA_010110895.2. Classification (NCBI taxonomy): domain Eukaryota; kingdom Viridiplantae; phylum Streptophyta; class Pinopsida; order Pinales; family Pinaceae; genus Picea; species Picea sitchensis. The sequence continues at coordinate 23,798 of SNQJ01S0120702.1, forward strand.
GAATAGCTACCCAGTAGGCTAGGGGCCCCATGCACTTGAGAATTGTATAATGACCATTAAATTTGAGGGAACGTTTCTAAGACTGTTTATTTTTTAGTCAATTCTTCTTATAATTTTGTAGATGAAGAAACACATATTCTCCTTCAATGAATTGACATTCTGAATGACCCTAATCTTCTTGTTTCTTCATGCCATTCTGAGCCATGACCAAATTTTCTTTGATGGTGTGGAGAATGACCACTTGGATTGTAAGATTTTTTTCAACCTCTTGAACCTTGGAGGCACCTAGAATGTATGAAATAATAGATGGTGTCTTTTTCTCATATAATGCTTCAAAAGGAGTCATGCGAGTGGAAATATGGTAATATGTGTTGTACCACCATTCAGCTAGTCGTAACCACTAAGCCCATTGATTTTATCAGTTGGATGCAAAACACTACAAATATGTTTCCAAAAAATTGTTGACAACTTAAGTTTGTAAATCAGCTTGGGGATACTAGGTGGTGAGGAGATGCAATTGGGTTCCATGGAGCCTGAACAATTATTACCTAACATTGTTGGTGAAATTTGGATCTCATTCTAACAGAATAGAATGACGCATGCCATGGAGTGTGAATATATTGTCCATAAAAAATTGAGCGACTGTGGATGTGGTGAACGAGTGTTGAAGAGAATATAATTGAGCATATTTGGAAAGATGATCTACTACCACCATGATGACTAAATTATTTCTCTATTTTGGTAATCCAATAATGAAATCCATAGAAATGTCCCTCGAGATAGTAGTTGGAATCGAGAGTTCTTGTAGTGTGCTTGGATATTTGGTGGTTCCTATCTTATTGCATTGACACGTATCACATTTATCCACAAAGGTGTAGATTTCCTATTTCATATCATCCCAGAAAAGAGAACGGTTGAACCTTTCATAGGTTTTGGTGAACCCTGAATTCCCAAATGTGGGTGAAGCATGCAACACAAAGAGAACTGTGGATTTAAGGTTCAGTTATTTGCTTAAATATAGGTGACCTTTATAAAAAATATATTCATTATGCCAAGAGTACCCTAGAGAAGCTTGAGCATTATGTTACAATTTTTGGATCATGCTAGAAATTCTAGGGTCTTGCAACCATTCCTGGTGAACAACTTGAAGCCAGTATGCTACAATGAATGAGAGGGAAAAGAGGGACCTTTCTTCTTCATATTTCCTTAAAATAGCATAAACAATCACATTTTATTTTCACTTCTTGTAGATGATCTCATAATCATAGACAAATAGCCTAGTCACCAATTGTTGTTGTTCCAGGGAGGAAATTCTTTGCTCCAAAAAATACTTGAGGATACGATGGTCAATTTTAATTTGAAAGTGTTTCCCTAAGAGATAAGGATGTTGGATATCCACTACATGAATAATAGACAACATTTCATTTACATAGGTTGATTGCCCCAAATGTCATTTTGAGATTTGTTTGCTAGTGAAAGACAAAGGTTGACAATCTTGCATGAGGACTGCCCCAATGCATTTTCCTAACACATTTCATTCCAGGAAAAACATCCTGGTGAATTTGGGTAGTTCCAATATAGGATTAGTGCACATAGCCTCTTTCAATGCTTGGAAGGACTAGTCATCTACTAGAGTCCAACTACAAGCATTTTTTTTAAGGAGAGCAGTGAGAGGAGATGTAATTTTTCCATAATTCTAAAGAAACTTGCAATAATATCCTGCTATACCCAAGAACCAACACAATATTCTAAGAGTGTTAGGGAGAGGCCAATCATTAATAGATTCAATTTTTTGGAATATTCAACAATACTAAGAGCCAGGGGTAAATTATTATTGGACAAATTTAAACCATTTTTTTTTACCAATTTAACTAATTATCACAAAATTAATCATAAGAAAATAGAGATTTACATATCAATGAAGATCAACAAAAAGGAACATTACGCATATGCTTTATGTGGAAACCCAATAAGGGAGAAAACCACATAGATTTTGTATTATATTAAACAAGAGTTACATTCTTTACAGAATTCAACCTGTGAGGGATACCAATCCCTATAGTGAGCACCCACTTAAATGTTTCAAGCACCAACTTGATAGGAACTAACTTGTTGAGAATATGAGGAGACCAATCCTCATTGTAAGCACCCACTTATAGTCTGCAAGAACCAACGTTTTAGGAACCAAACTATTCAGAAGATGAGGACACCAATCCTCACTATAAGCACCCACTTATAGTTTGCAAGCACCAACTTGTCAAAAACTGACCTGTTAAGAAGACGACGACAACAATTCTCATTGTAAGAACCCACTAACAATATACAAGAACCAACTTTCCATGAACCAACATTTTAAGAATATGAGGACACCAATCCTCATTGTAAGCACCCGCTTACAATCTGCAAGCACGAACTTTCCATACACCAACCTATTAAGAACATGAGGACACCAATCCTCTTCACTGCACCACCCTACTAGCCTAAAGTAAATGTGCTTCTGATTTGTTTTCCTTGCATCACCCAACCACCCTTAGGTGATTACATTACATTCTCTTCAATTCTAAGACATCCTCATACCTATGAGCCTCAAAGATCCTCTTCGATAACTCACCTTATCCTACATGTCAATCCACTTTCTCGGTTCTACAAACTTATAAATCATCATACTACATAAACATGTCTGCATTCTTCCATTTCTTTTCATGTTTTTTCTCACACTCGGTAAACTCAAAATACTCTCCTTTGAATCCACACGCTCACTCACATGGATATGATTTGGTCATTGTGATTTATATACTTCATGTGCTCATGGATTTTTCCACATACCCAAAACTTATGTCCATGGGTTTAGATCCAGATCTCCTTTCATTTTCCATCAAATCATGATGCAACTAATCCTTAAAAACCCCTCCATGAAAACCAGTCTTTGTTCCCTTTTGCTCCATGTGATCTTCTCTCTGGACAAATCATGAACCATGATGCTCAATAGCCATCTGATAAATCCTCAGACTAGATATTTATCATATATCTACTCACTTCAATGGCAGTATAAACCTTGATTTCATAGAATTCATCCAATCAAATCCTTGAATAAATATGGACTAGCCCTTTCTTTGTACCTGCATTTCATAATTGAAGAAAATGGAGCAAATCATAGGTCTCACCTTCTAGCTAGGTTTTCACCCATATTGGGATTTCCTAGATCACATATTGAATTCATTTGTGGGGATGGTGTGTGTTCATATTTCATTTGTTTCAAAAATTTGAGCACTAAGCTAATGAAAAAAAAAATGAGAACTAAGGGAATAAATTGCATAATAAAATATTTCAAAATATTACAATATCTATTATGATGAACCATTCTAGTGGAAT
>SNQJ01S0120703.1:0-24723 GCA_010110895.2 Picea sitchensis
GGGTAAGGGGTTGGGGGACTGTCTCCCAGATGATATTATGCGCTTGAGGGGATGTGGATTCATGGACTGTTGAGGTTGACGAGTGCGCAAGAGGCTCCAGAGGGAGTGGTTCTGCGACTATTGGGACATCAGGAATGACTGAAGCCTCCTGAGGAGGAAGAGCATCCTTTGTGTGAGTTCCGTTAGATGATACGACACATACCTGATTAGTAGGATGAAGGAGTGGTGGTGCTCTGTGGTACGTCCCTAACAAGGATGGATCTTTGAAAATCCCAGGACCCATCTCTACGAGTGGATATGCGTCTGGGTTTGTGTGGATGAGAGGAATAATGTTATCAAGGTTGGCAGATGGGTTAGGCTCATAATATGAGACTTGGTCGATGGTCACGATCTTCCCATTGTGGGGGAACATCATTGTCCGAAAGATGGAATATTCCACTGCCTTCATAGCGTACATGTAGCTACGACCGAACAAGATACTATAATTGAGCGGGGCATCGATAACTTCGATGTCGATGAGAATATTCTTTCCCCTGAGTTCAACAAGGATGTTTTGGAAGAGACCTTCAGGAGAGGATGGTCATCCGTCATAAGATCGTAATGTGATGGTAGAGGGTATGAGTTCCGGGGAACCAAGTTTCTGCCATACTTTTTTGGACATGATGCATGTAGAGGCACCTTCATCGATGATACATCGATGAACTGTGATGTTCTGTATCTTTACTGGTATTTGAAAAGGGATCAAGGCGGGAAGACGAGGTTCTCCGCTGTCAAGATCAAAGGTGATGAGTCGAGTATCAGCAGGGTCGACTGCCCCTAAGGCAGAGAGTAGGGATTTCCGTTGTGTAGGACAAGTCTAGAGGACTTCCAAAACTGACATGGCAGCCGAGGATTGTGCTAAGTCGTCTACCAAACTATAGTTGTGAGCTTCCCTAGCCGGTGGGTTTTGTACATTCCTGTGCAAGGGGATGCGAGGGATGTGTAGTTGTGGTTTGGTGGAAGGGTGAGGGATCACCAACAGGGGTCCCTTCAGTGTAGGGTTTGTCTCTGGAGAGATGGGAGTAGTCTCAACGGGTGCATGATACTGACGATTACACGTTTGCAGAAGGATTTCTTCCTCACTGGTGAGGATAATTGTATGCTCTATTGGATTGTTAGGGTTGAGGTATTGTCCCACCTGAGGTGGGGGATCTTGTGTGTCCTATTGGGTGTTTATCACACCTTGATGTGGAATAGGATTTTACAGCACGACGGGAGGGGGTTGTTTCACTTATTGTTGTGGTGCCTGCTGAGGGGAAGTTTGTGCAAGAGAATGGGGAAGACTACCAGAATCTTTCAACCGTTTGAAATCAACAATCTGGGGGCAATGGTGAGTGTAATGACCGAACTCACCACAAAGGGAACAAGGGAATATGGTTTTAACATTATTTCGCCCTTGACATTTTTTTATTATTGCCCCCTTGGGGGTTTTGGTTCCCTTGGTTCTGGTTGCCCCCAGTGGGTTGGTGCTGTGGAGGTTGATTCCCGCCTTGACCTAGGTTGTTTTTATTATTGCCCCTCTTGGGGGTTTTGGTTCCCTTTGGTTCTCGCTGCCCCGCGGTTGGTGCCGTGGAGGTTGATTCCCTGACCTAGGTTGTTGTTATTCTAGTTCTGTCCTTTCTTCTTGGCACTGTTCGACGGATGAGTTGGCTATCGTTATCTTCAACTGTTCAAAAACTTTGGTATTGTTGAGAAGCGTAAGGTTGAACAAAATTTTACCCCGCATGAGGATGTGGGGAGCCATGGGTTTTGGGGGACCAAGAAATGGAAGTATGGATTTGTGGTATAGTATCCAAGGGGTGTAATGTGAAGGCATAAGGCTTTCACTAGTAGTATAGGCTGATGATGAGGGAGTAGCACAGCTTGTGGGAATGGGTGGATGTATGGAGGGTGTCGTGGTGGTCCACCGATGGGTGGAGGTATAGCAACAGTATATGGTTGTTGATCGTGCGGTGGGGGTAATATGAGTGCCCCCATATGTCAGCGGTATTGAGGTGTGCCATACATCGCGGTGGTTGGGCTAGACATGGTGTGTGGTGGCACCCATACAGTTCATCCGCCGAGGGAGACATCCCTGGTTTGTTCTGGCCAAATGGCACATCTTTTGGAAGATCGTGGCACCGCGGTAAGGCACCGACCGCGGTATAGATGAGAGGGGTCATAATTGCTACCTTACCGAGATCTCATCTCTTCCTCTTCAGATTGAGGAAGGTGGAAGCTACATCCTCATCGAGGAGAGACAAGGATCTAAGAAACCAGTCGAGACACTGCTGTTTGGTGGTTTCTCGCTGCACAACCATGTTTGGCGCCACTCGGGAATGTGGTCAACGATGTGTGTGGTTGAGGTTTGTTTGAAGCTAGACAATAGTTCTAGACCATTATCATGGCGGATGGGTACTGAAGAAGGTCAATAATCCTTTGGCCAATGACTCAAAGGTCATGGGGTCTCTAATTTTCTTCAACATACCATTTAGTCGATGGTCCGAGTGTATGTTGAAATAATCGCAGCTCGATGGAATCATCCATAATGCTATTGGAAGAGCACCATAGATGAAAGGTCATGATACGGTTGGCGGGCCATCCCCTGCCTTCCCCTTCAAACTTTGGTATGTCCTCACAGAAGTTTGTTGGCATTGCACGCCATGTGGGATCATGCAATATAGGATCATTGGTGAGTTTGGTGAGATCCCATGTTAAGAGAGGTCAAATATGGTATCTGTAGTGAGGGAGGATTATCTCCTACCATAGTGGTCCGTCAGGATTTTTTCGAATGATTATGGTTGAGTTTTAAACTTGCATGTATAAATTAACCATTTGAGAATTTAATGAAAGAATGAGGAAAGAAGAGGATTATATCACCAACACACATATGCAGACCAAAAGAATAATAAACGCTGAAACCATAATAACGCCAGTCGATAACGGAGTTCGGTTAATAACAAGCCTGCTCAATGCCTCCGCCTTTTCCCTGGGAGGCTTTTATTTCTGCTCAAGTGCTCAAAATTACATCTCAAAGAATGCCAAATGGCTAAAAGACTGATCCGGTCTTGTTCTCCCGCATTCTAGAACCTTGTGAAAGAAACGGCATGCAAAAATGATGCTCCAAACTCCCAGAAACAATCCGACAGCGTCTCCACCTCAAAGATTCCCCGATCAAACCGACTTTGGCTTGGCTTTCCTTCAAGATAACCGCCTCAATGATTGTCCCTTTGGCTCAAACATGCCTGGTTTATATAGAAAAGGAGTTGGTTTCACATCCCCAACTTCCTCCAAGAATCTGGTCTCCGTACCGCCAATATCCCCCCAAAATGGAGTAAATATGCTAATAATAGGCATTAATAAATTAAAAAAACCAATTTCTATAGCATAAAACCCACTTTGCAAAGTTATTGGGTCATGTTTCACCCTCTGCCGCCTCCCCTTTGTGGTCAGTTATTGGTAATATGCGGCCAAGCGAGCCATACCGGCCACCCCATTCTCGCACTACCGGTCATATGGCGCCATATGTGGCCACGCGTCAACCATTTAACACCCCGGTATAGGGCTAAGCCTCCATTTTGTATTAGCTGTTACATGTGGCGCCATGGGCTAAGCCCTTACCCGTCAATATTCCTCGCTGGTTTAAAACCTCCGGCCCCTGCCCATAGCGTGGTCGCATGTATCGCTCGGTTGGGGCTTGGGCCCCGGCCCTTTTTCCCGCCATACGAACCAACAAGCAAATTCAAAAGCATTTCTCATCGTTTGTATAACAAGTAACACCAGCCGCCCAAGTGGCTAGCCCAAACCGTCGGTCCTTTTCCCGCTCGGAGGTCCCGGGTTCGAACCCCCCAGCGACGACCAAAACATTTTACAAAGAACCTTTAAACCAATGAAGGGTGCCAATGGCGTCAAGATAACGATACACGTGGCACCCTTACCATCCAATGATAACATGCCACATGTCAACCTGTGATTCGCCCACGCCTGCGTTAACATCACCAGACCGCCACTTGTCCCACACAGTCTCTACCAGACTGCCAGCCCGCCATCGCCATCCGATGATCGCCGCCTTCACCACGCGGTCAGTACCCTATGAGTGGTACACGCGGTCACCCTCCGTATCGTCCAACTGCATTCCAAACGGCGTAAATCTGCTCGACATGTCGCCCCGGTGATGCCATGTACCTTCAGAGGACCGCCATGTGTCGCCCTTCGTTTCACGCCACCGCATGACCTCGCTAATGCGGACTGTAATTTGACCGGTAATGGGGCCATCCCTTTTTGCCTATTTCTACCTTTCGTGCATTTAACGCGACATCTCCATACCTAACCCGCTTGATGAAGTAAATATACCACCGAATCGAAGACAAGCCGGACGCAATGGCATAGGTTTCCTCGCATTCCGAGCATCAATGTTGAGTATTTTTCGCCTCTATCGCTTCTAGATCCGCTTTTAGGATCACACCTCTCACAAAAGACATTTTTGGTCCCCTAAAGGTTATCGACGGCCAACAAGCTCGATAGGCCACCGGCTTTGTCCTCCGTCTTCAACTCGCCCCCGTAACTGTCTCATCATGATCAGCTGTAATACAATTATGGCAACTGAAAGTACATTGTTAGCTATTGCAACCCCCGTTACATTTCATCAGTTACTCATCATCCATGTACTGAACATTTCTAATGATAATATCAGAAAACGACCAGAAATGAACTGATATACTTGAAGTATTTTGCACGACATGAGTTTATCTTGAAGCACTTTATGATCTATTCCATTCCATAATCATATCTTGTTCTCAAGATCTATCACTTGAAACAATTAGTGTTGGTCGCTACTTGTATTGCCTTTGTTAACTGCTCCATTGTTTGAAGTGTTTTTACTTTCTTTAACATGATGAGCATGCACCACATAGTCAAAGGACCTTCTTTGCGAAATGATAATGTTTTAGTCCTCAGAAGATTGTTTTATCATATTGGGCAATGGACTACCTAAGATGATGCCACATTCTTTTAACAACACCACATCACAAGTTACTTCATCCACATACTTATCCTAAAATTGAAAATTTAATTGAAACGCTTGTTATGTGTATCCTATTTTACGATTGCTTATCCATTTAAGTGTGTAAGGCTTATACGTAATTTGTGTTTTAATCCCAACTTTTTAACCAACTCTTCTCCACAGATTAGATTTGATTGAGATCGACCGTCGATAGTGTATCTATCTTAGTGTGTCAGTGACATTATTCCTTTTATATGAAACAACTTGTTTCTACAATCGATATCTTCACCAATTTTACCCGGCTATACCAACTACCGAAGTCTTTGATTCATCACCTGAATCCCATCCCAAGTCTATAGGCTTTGTTGTCATTGTTGCCACTCTTTGCGTTCCCTTCTTTCCTTTGAACCACTTTGGTCTCTTTGTCGATGCAACCGCCAACATTTGTCCTCATCATATCCCTTCTTGCAATGTTTGCAAGAGGGTTTCCTTCCTTCTTTGTCACTGTTTGCATTCTTGCCATTACCATGCCTTTTCCTCTATCATCTTTCTTTGAAAACGAAGATTCCCCTAACACACCTGCCTTCCATACTTCAATATACGTAGTTTGAAATGTGTCCCATCAAGGTTGTGGTCCAAACATGAAAACAAGCAGTTTCTATTATGTGCGTGCAAACCACCTATATACTTCATAAGTGTTTTTTGTGTTTGCAAAGGAATGTCTAACATTAACAATGCCATTTTCCTAACCATCTGTATTCTCAGTAACTGATTGTCCTTTTATTAGCTTTAAAGATTGCCATTCAATGATTGCTTTTCTTTATAACCCAAAGGATAAAACAGCTTCCCTAAGTGCGTAAATGTAAATTCTTCCATGATGGAAATACTTTACCCACATCTTGTGTTCCTTTGCGTACCAGCTTTGCCACCGACAGAGTTGCACCTTCAAGTCTCAAAGATGCCCACTTTATTTGTGTGGCCTCATCCTTGATTTGCTAAACACTGCAGATAAATTTCCATTTGTTTGATCCAGTTATCAAGCTTTTCCGCATTCACTTCACCATCATATATGGGCAAATCAAATTTTACATCAAGTTTCAACAATGACATATCATGTTTATGCTTATGTACATTTTTTCTTCTCATTAGATTTGAACTTGAACTCTGCGTAAGAAGAAGGAGAAGAAGGAGGTGTTGATGGAGGTGAAGAGGAATCTGAGGATGGTCCTCTTCTCTTCACTTTGCCTTTTGAAGTATTACCTAAAAAACCGGTCGTGTCCGCTCCAAATAATCTTCATACAAAACTGCCACCATCTCCCACATAGCATGGAATGTTTTCCGAAAATATTTATCTTCTTGAGAAATCCCTTCGGCCGATGCCATCTTCTCTTGAAAGCAGCTCCTCTTCTCAATCCAATTAATGGATTCTATGCAACAAGCTCGCCTTCACCACTGTAGAAGCTTTTCCTCGGTTAACATGCAACTCAAATCCAAACATCAACTAGCTCGATACCACTTGATCCGTAGGGATCTTGAATGATTATGGCTGAGTTTTTAAACTTGCATGTATAAATTAACCATTTGAGAATTTAATGAAAGAATGAGGAAAGAAGAGGATTATATCACCAAATACACATATGCATATCCTAAAAAAGAATAATAAAATGTTGAAACCACATAAGAACGTTGTGCGTTGATAACGGAGTTCGACAATGTTTGCCTACGCCTCCGGCCTTTTTCCTGTGGGAGGCTTTTATTTCTGTCAAGTGCTCAAAATTACATCTCAGCAATGCTAAATGGCTACAAGACTGATATAGTCTTGTTCTCCTAGATCTCTAGAACCCTATGAAAGAAACGGTACGAAAACTCCGATTCTCCAAACTCCTTAAACGATCCGACAACGCTTCCACCTCAAAGGCTTCCCTCAAGATCAACCGACTTTGGTTACTTTCCTTCAAAGATAACTCCTCGGGCCTAATGATCGGCCCTTTGGTCTCAAACAGTTCTGGTTATAGAAAAGGAGTTGGTTTCACATCCCCAACTTCCTCCAAGAATTTGGCCTCCATAAATGCCCAATATCCACCAAAATGGAGTAAATCACAATAATAGGTACTAATAAATTAAAAACCAATTTAGTTTGAAAAAACCCACTTTGTAAAGTTATTGGGCCGCAGCCCCCAATTTCTGCCACTTTTGTGGTCACATTGGTGGCCATACAAGTGCTATGCACCGACTCACCCCATTCTCGCGACCGCCTGGGTCATATGTATTATATGTATTACCAACTGTTTAACACCCCGCGCAGGTATAGGGCTAAGCCCTCCATTTTTTGTGGCTAGCGGTTACATGTGGCGCGGGGACCATGGGCTAAGCCCTTACCCGGTCAATATTCCCGCGCATTTGGTTTAAACCCGCTCCCGGTTCCATAGCAGGGTCGTATGTGTATCGGCTCCGGCGGTCGGGCTTGGGCCCCGGCCCTTTTTCCCGCCATACGAACCAACAAGCAAATTCAAAATCATTTCTCATCATTTGTATAACAAGTAACGCCAGCTGCCCAAGTGGCTAGCCCAATGTTCATGGTCCATTGCCCTGCCCGGAGGTCCCGAGTTCAACCTCCCCGGCGACGATCAAACCAAATTTTACAAAGAACCTTTAAATTATCGATAAGTGCCAATGGTGCCCATGACCGCTAATGTGGCACCCTTACCATCCACGATAACATGCCACGCGGTCGCCTCTAAGGATTACCCACGCGGTGTGCCATCACTCTTCCATAATCGCCACTTGTCCCGCCAGGCCAGTTCGCCAGACGCCACCGCCATCGCCATCCTACGACGCCACATGTCACAGGAGTGGTGACACATGTCACCTCCCAGACCGGGTCCAACCGCACTTCCAAACTATGAAATTACCGACATCGCAGTCATACCTCGGTGATGCCATCGTCCTCCTCGTATCGCTCTACCACATGTCATCCTCCACACCACGCCTGTACCACTGCTTACGCCGGACCGTGAATGACCGCATGTCATCCCCTTTGCCAAGCCACCCTCGGACATAACGATATCTCCTCCATAACGACCGCTTGATCTAAGTAAATATACCACCGAATCGTGAAGACGAGACGGACGCAATGGCATAAGGTTCGTGGCATTCCGAGCACTTTCATTTTAAAGCATTTTCGCAAGTCTCTATCGCTTTTCCGATCCGCTGGATCACATAGTGTTGTGAACTGCACTTGATGGGGACTAGGTGGTGGGTTGGTGCTCCATCTTTGAGAGGAAGTTGGCCCTCTGTTTTCGTGTAAAGGAGAGCGATTAAACGGATGACCTTGGGAAGTTGACCAAGTAATGTAGAACCAAGCAAAGTTGATCCTAAGATAGCGGCACTCACAGGAGTGCGGAAGGAGGTGCCGGCGAGCTGGCACTCCACTCACTCTCAAGATAGAGAGAGATTGCTGCCGCCGCGGAACGATGGGGGTTGGTGGTTCCCCTATGATGTCGGACTAGCCGTGGGGAATATGTGCAAAATGTGGTGAGAGAAATATAGAAAAACAAGAGCCTTTATGCTAAATGTTTACACAATATATATATCCAAATCAAAATGTAATCGATGTGCATCATACATAAAATGAGAAAGAGGCATATATGTGGGTAAGTGGGCTTGGTCCGCAAATCAAAAGAAAGAAATGTCGCGGTCCTAGAAGACGTAACGCCCTTCTCACAAATAGCACCGGACCTTCCAATAGTACTCAACAAGCAATCAAGTCACCGGAGGAGAAACCAGTGAAGGATGAACAATTGGTTATAATGAGGCGTAAAGGGGCATACGGAAGAGTTGGTTATATTTCCAATAGCCACACAAAATCCACCGCTGTGCAATTGCGTACCAATAATTGCCACTGGGTAGATGTCCTAAATTTGGCCACTAGGTACCTCGGGTCAAAGTGGCATTTCTATATTTTCCGCCAAGAAATGGGCCGTTGATCCTATCCAAGAGGTGGGTGCCTCAAGGGGACGCACAGAACAACAGACCTCGGCCTTCAACCTCCTTCACTCTGCATCTCCCCGCCTTTATGGTCATTAGGAACACTTGATTTGGAAGATTTTCGCCTCCCATTTGACAACTTCTATGGTTTTGGACAATGTGAGAACCAGATAATCGGGAGTTATTTGGATGCCTATCCCTAAATCCTACCTAGACTAAAAAATTCTTTTTGGCACCTCCCTCGTGGGAGGAAAACTTAGTGAGTTTTGAAATATTTTATATGTAGTTGTTTTGGGAGGTTGGGGTGCAAACCAACCTCATTGATTAAAAATGGGAGTGGATAGTCCTGGCAAGAAAAGATGGGTATTTTCGGAATCCCTTTGAGGAAACTTACTTACACCTCCACGCCTAAGAAGAAGCTATGTGAGTGATAAGTGACTTTTGTGTGTGTGAGTGAAAGTGTGCCACCCTTTAGTGAATTAGATGTCACCTGTTGCATGTGGACTTCTCTTGGTCCTCACAAGAGTTTGATTACCCAATTAACTAAGTGCCTTTGGTACAACCTTGCGTAATTCAAAAGCCCTAGAAAGATAGCATGTGAACATGTGAACTGTTACTATCCCTTTAACTCCCCCTGGTGATGTATTCTAAGAAAAGCTTGAAACTATCCTAGATTGAACATGGGCATGTATGGGCCCGTTACAAACCTTTAAACTTCCCTAGTGTTTTGATCTAAGAAAGCAAAATTTCAAACACTATCCTATCTTTGTAGCATGTGGGCATGTATGGGCCCGTTACAAATTTTAAGATGTTTTTGAAAAATAAAACTAAGAGGGGTCCCACGAAGGGATGTTGTCCTCTCCTAAAGGTTTTAAACTTTGTTAAGGGAGATGAAAATTGTTTCACAATCTTTTTCTGATTCTCAAGGTCGCTTGAATGCGCGAGAGAAGAGCATACTAAGTGATTGTAATTCAACTTCTAGTCCCAATGTAAGTTAGATATGATTAAAAATGATTTCCACCTTATGTTGTAAGTCAAAATAATCCATCCATGTGGCAAAAAGTAAATAAAGGAAATTGATTTTATCCTCCTAAGTGCCTATGTGTTTTTGACTAACCCCTTTATATGATGAGGGGACTAAGTGTGGTGCAGTTTTTAGAACATGCTTGACATCACTTTTAAGAAGGAAAATGGCCCTCCCCACATCCCAACAACTTACAATGTGAAATTTTGTTCAGATGCGCGGCCCCTAGTGTAGACAAAGGCGCATAGAGCACAGGCGCGCGAACAGAGATGAGTTTGAAAGCGCATGCACGCAGAGAAAGGCCATCACTTAAGCGCATGCGCACATGATGCACGTCTGTGGGGTAGAATACCCGTGCACTGGTGACAAGCGACCGAGAAAGAAAAATCTGGATGGATTTCTCTCAATTCTCCTTTGAATTGGATGGTTGGCAGGTCGGCCTAGGCCGGTTAGTGCACCTGCAAGTTAAACAAACTAAAAGAAGAGAAAAATAAACCCAAATGAGGTAGGAAATTGATACCTTTCCCCAGCGGAGTCGCCAATCTGTTGCACCTTTTTCATCACCTTGGTGAGCAGAATCGAGGTGCTTGCATGCCCAGTTGGGTCTGCTGAGCATGCCAACTATAGAGAAAAGAGTTAGAGAAAGAAAAAACAAAACTAAGACTAATAATTAAACTAATACAAACTAAAATCATAAGCATAGGGACATAGAGATAACAAGAACAAAAAGACCCATGTCACCAATGTTTTGAGGCTGATCTATTGATGAAATCAAAGCACCAAGAAGAAAGGGGACTATGAGTCCCTTCTTCCTCCAAGGGAAGGCTCTTGGACCCTCACAAGCTTGCTCTCCTTACAACAAAGAAAATGAAAATGGTGATGAAAGAACTCTTTGCAAATCCACTCAATGGAGAGGTGGATTGCTCAATGAAATGGTGCCAATGTGTTCTTGCCAAGGATGGATTCCTTAAAACAATATAGGCATCATAACATTACTTAGAATTCCTTGAGAAAATGAGGTGCATTCATGGATTTTTATAACATTTCTTTGGGCTTTTGTTTAACTTCCTTGTAGTGTGAAAAGAGGCCATTTAGGGCATTTTTAGGTCTTTGACCAGCCCACTTTTCGGATCCAGCCTAGATTTGGAGGTCAAATCGGCTTGGGAGCTGAACCATAAGTGGTTGGGAGGTCAAACACATTCATAAATGCGTCGTTTAGCAAGTGCGCGGATTTTTGCGCTAATAGGCGTGCATCGTGCGCATATGCGCGCTTTCTATGTTCTTGTTCCGCGCATGTGCGCGCACACCCAACTTCTGTAAAGCGCTCTTCAATTTTTCACTACTTTGTGTAGTTTTTCCCCTTTTTTAAATGCTGTGAGATTAATTCAAGGCCATGAATGACTTCATTACTGTTTGATGATGCTGAGTTCTTGTAACCATGTGCAGACGAAATTTCAGTGATAACAATTGTGTTTTAATTGTTGGATTTGAATGATAGGGAGTTAGAATATATAAGCATGAACATTCATATTTGGGAATTCTTATTATCAAGTGTTTGAGGAGAGCTTGTGTAGTGAAGAAAGTCTAAAGACTAGGTGTTGCATGCATTAGAATCATGTTTCTTCTTAATTCGAAGATTTGTGACTAGAATAGGTAATACTTAGTGCTAATCTCTCATTTCTTGACCAGGTATGCATTTTTATTTGAATAATTGTTATGATTCCCAGAGGATATAAATAAACTGTAAACTAATTGTTGTTTTTTTCTCATATAAAATGCCTCCATGAATACCTTCTACTAAAAAATCCTTGAACATTCCCAAGGGAAAGAAAAATTTCTTAGGAAAATCATCAAACTTATCTCCTACTGAGCGAACATAGAAAATGCCCAAGGTGGAGACCATAATTTGACTTCCATAAAAGAAAGTGTTCAACTAGTCATCATTTTACAAAGACATAGAGACAAGTACCGAGTCTAAGGTACTGCTACCTGATTGGAATGACTTATTCCATAAAAAAACACTTAGACTTTCCAAATTTTACACCTCACAATAGTACAAACATTAGAGCTTTGGATGACCAAGTGTTTCCAAACATAGAATGATCCTTGTTGTACATGGTGGCTGTTAGGTCCCTTATTTTACCCTATTTATAGGCCTTAGAGTACATTATAATCAACACAAACATTGCCAAATTCTTGATTAACGATAAACAAGGATAGTATGTGGGGGTTTTCTTGCAAACAGAGGTGAATAAATATTAAACACTGAATTTGTAGTAAAATTTTATGTCGATCATGATACTAGGAAACTATTAGCATCTTGATGGAAGGAAGATAGAAAATTCATTAACTGGACTGAAGGGTGGTATGGAATGACAAACTTAAGGGATACCTACATGTACCTGATGGCCTTAATTTGTATATTATATGGGGAAAAGGATTTTTTTAGGTTCTTAGAGGCCTGGATGCCCTTGCCATACACTGGTGAAATATCAAAAGGAATCTTTAACTAGGGAGCTATTATATCGAAACAACATAGCACTAGAGTATAACAAGCCCAGAACCATGAACCAAGATACATCTTCTTTTTACATGGATTCCTATTTATTATATATATTTTTTGCAAGAAACACTTTCTCAAAAATGGGTCTAAGTTGGCACATGTCCAAAATTATTGTGCATTTATACTTCAACATGTTGTGGGAGAACAAGTACAAAATAACTTATTCCATGATATTTGACTTGTTCCTAGCCAAGATTTGCTTCATTGTATTTTGACAAGAGTGCCCATAGCTCTCAAAAAAATCCAAAAATATCATTTCTTTAATTGGAAAATGGCACTTGAAAGAAAAGTGCACCTATTTCAGAATTTTTGGAGCCGCAAGAGACCCACACCTACTGTCATCTTATGTATGAGGTTGACTAGACTTAAGGGAAGTACGGTATGAAACCACCTGATAGGGTTTCAATGCGTCTCTGGGAAAACACAAGACAAGAGTTGCTATCCCTTATGCATTTTAGTTTGGGTACTGTTTTTTCGAACACTAAACAAACAAGACAAGAAGGATTGATTAATTTGGAAGACAAGCTTGTGACTAATAGGTACCACAAGCATGACCTAAAATAATTGATGTTGAAACATGCAAGAAGAGTATTAATTTATTGTCCCTACGTGAATGAAAAATTTGAATATGAAGTCTTCATCGAAAATTCCCATATTTGAAATGAAGTAATCCAACAAAAATCCCAGCCTAATTTGACTATGTTGGAGGCTATGTCTATGGATGAATAGGTGGAAGTCATTACTCAAACTGGTGAGGTCACTGTATGAAAACGAGGAGATGAAATGGAAATTGATGAAGCTAGGATAGATGAAGAAGTAAGGATCAAGACATAGGATGCAAGGGAATCTCATGAGGCTTAAAAAAACATGGAAACTGAGGAACTAGAGAAAAAAATAAAAGTTGAAGATGAATTAAAGAAGAAAGAAACTGAACATGCCCATTAAGGGGAAGTAACACAAGGGGAAATTAACACCCAACCAAAATTGGAAATAGAGTAGGTACAAGGAGGACAAGAAAAAATGATGGTGTCATCTAAGGCCTTGATAGAGGTACCAGTCACAGGGGTCTCTTCCCCTATGAGAGTAGACTTAATGATGTTATACGATAATTATTACGATTATTTTGACAATGTTAAAGTTCCAATTATAGATGAGTCCAACCTAGATGGAAACAAAAGCTCACTTTCTGAGGAGGCACAACCAGATGAATGTCTATAGAAACAAATAAAATTGATAAAATCACAACACCAATAGAACAAGGGTCACCTTCACAAAAATAAGGAAAGAATCAAGAAGGTGAGGGTGGAAATGGGACTGAGCAACATATTTTAAAGGATACAACCTCAAAGAAGGAGGAAACTAAAAAGGAGAAAAAAAAGAAACAACAAAAAGGATGTTGATGTTTTGCTAATTCCATATATGATAATTATTTGCTTATGATTTTCTTACTATTACCATAAAATAATTACACACTGAAATTAGCAATGAACCATAATATAAGAAACATTAAAGGATCAATCACCATGCACAAGAGACAAGAGACGTGAGATATATCCTGGGAAAACCCTTTCATGGGAAAAACCCAACCAAAAGATAATCCAAAATATTACTAGTATACCTCCATCAAGCATACAATACCATATAGAGTGTTCACCCCAAGTCTAGTGCCTCTCCTAGAGCTAGAAAATAAGTTATATGATCAATAAAGACCAAGAGAGAGGCTAGCACCTTAAATATAATCTCCAAAATTTCTCCAACAACTTTTGTTAGGCACAACTAACACTTCTCCAAACTTGCGCCTTAGATGAGAGAGTGAGAGTGAATGTATAATAATGAAATGAGAGTGCCTTTATTTATTCTTGGTTCACCACCTTAATTAACCTTCTAGGGAAGACTTGTCATTTTTCCTTTAATAATAGTTTTCTTCAATAATCCAATGTGGCCGACTTCTTCAAGTATCCATCGATCTTGGGGTACCATCTATAGGTGTCTGGAAGGATTACTTCAATATGCAAACATGAAACTCCTTCTCATCTATCATGAATCCTTGAGGTTGTTCTATGTACGCTTCTTCTTCAATCGTACTATTAAGGAACACAGTATTTACATTCATTTGATGTGATCTATGTATTTTAATGAAGTAAGAGAAATGATAATACTGATGATTGGATAAAATGTCTGGCTCAAATATATTTTTTGTCTTTGGATGTAATACCACCTCCCTCTCTAGAAGTGTCTTTTTCATATACTAGAGTTACTGCCACATCTTCTCCCTCTACATTACATACTGGAAACATTGCTATACTCCATCTAGTATGGTTTCCATTTCTAGTGGTCATCTAACTCTCTGTCTAATCCCAGTGACTCCCTTTGAAGCTGGAATCTCTCTGAGTCTGCACAACCTTGTTGAATGAAGAGATGTATGGGCTCTCATACCAAGGATAATGGCCTTTATACAAAAAATAAGGGTTCTCATACTAGGGATAATTACCCTTCTATAAAAATATAAAATATGGCCTCTCGAATCAAGGATAATAACCAAAAAATAAAATATAAGCTTGGCCTACTGTATAAGGGATAATAGCCAAGATAAAAAATAAAAATAAAAAATATTTTTTAGGATAAGGAGTTGAGAAGGACATACCTTTAAAACATATACTCATATTCCACCTTTATATTCTTTCGTGGTGGACTCTCATCAACGTCAGTTGTTGATGAATGTTGCTTCTCCTTCCTATTCTTCTCAAGACAATTGGAAGCATAGTGTCCAAATGTAGAAAAATTCCAACACTTGATCTTTGACAGATATTTCTTCTTATGGTCATGAGATGGAGTTGATATTCTACCTGTATTCTTCATTCCAAGGTTTTTCTTTCCTTTTCTTGCATGGGATACAAGGTCTAGGTTTCCTTCATCCTGAGGTACCTCCGAGCTATCTTTGGGTGAATTTCAAGTTTCTTTTTGGACACAATCAACCCATATATCTTCAAACTTGGTAAATTTTTCTCATCCACAGACGCTTTGAATAAATGGTTCCCATGAATATAGAAACCCATTAATAAATATAGAGATAACTTATGAGTCTGCAACATCTTCTTCAATTGATTTTACTTGATCTCTTGTCTAAGAGACCTCCATGAAGACGGTAACGATTGTATCTTCCTTGGTCATGTTGATACAACAAAGTTGATTTATCAAGGATAGCTTTCGATTATCTTTCTTTCTTTCAAATAATCCTACCAAAGCATCGTACATCTCTTTGGTAATTTTCAAATCAACAATGTGGGGAATCAGGTGACTCCTCATGGTATTTGACATGATTCTTTTGTATGTATCTTGTTTCTTCTTGTATTCAGTTTTCTCTTTTTCACCTTCATATTATGCAATTTTCTCCTTCACATAGTTATGAAGATCATGTTCATATAGAAGCAGTAGAAGCCTGGTCTTCCAGGATCTAAAGTTTGAAGCTCTTTCTAGTCTATCTTCTGCTAAGATGGTAGGTTCCATTGAAGAACAATTGTCAATTTCAAATATAGGGTTAAGAACAATACCTTTATTGATGTCAGAACAAATGTCAATGATTCTTATTTTTTTCCTAGCAATGCAAATAAATATATTTTGATGAGACATCCTTGGTCTACTTCAGAAATCTTACATAAGGGCATGACTAGGTATTTAATCACTTCATCTTGTTGTTAGGAACCTAGATAGTCTTGTGGGTAGCCCTAGATTTCTTGTGGCATGTAGTGGTAGACTAGATCATGGATGAGGAAACTTTTATAAGTCTGAACAAGGCCTTGGATATGGTCTTTAGGATTGTGTCTAGTCCCACATTCCTTCCTCTTGCTACGACCAATTTTTCTTAGGACTCGTACTTCTATAATTTTTTATGGATGAAGCTGTGACTTCTGGTTCAATCCTCTTTCTACTTACATGGTATCCCTTAATCCACCCTTATTCTTGTGATGTCCCTTGAAAAATATAGTTAGAATATTATGTAATGATGGTTTTAAATCTGTGATACCATGTTGATGTTTTGCTAATTTCAGATCTGATAATTATTTTCTTACGATTTTCTTACTGTTACCATAAAATAATTACACAATGAAATTATAAATGAACCGTAACAACAGAAACATTAAAGGATCAATCACCATGCACAAGAGACAAGAGACACAAGATATATCTCAGGAAAACCTTTCATAAGAAAAATCCAACGAACTTTTCTCTAGAAGGATACAGTACAAAATATTACCTGTATATCACCATCAAGCACAAAATACCATACAGAGTGTTCACCCCAAGTCTAGTTCCTCTCCTAAAGATAGAACATAAGTTATATGAACAAGAAAGAACACGAGAGAGGCTAGAACCTTCAAGATAATATCCATGATGCCCCCAATGAATTTTGTTAGCCACAACTAACACTTCTCCAAACTTGGGCCTTAGATGAGAGAGTGAAAGTGAATGTGTAATAATGAAATGAGATTGCCTTTTTTTATACTTGTTTTAACACCTTAATCAACCTACCATGGATGACTTATCATTTTACCTTTAATAATAGTTTTCTTCAATAATCCAATGGGGTTGACTTCTTCTTTTTTCTTTTAGGATTTTCTATAATTGTTTCTTGTATTTTCCGTTGGAGAATGACTACCCAAATTTTCCAAAATCTAACAAAGGAGAGGTCATGAGTGAGGAAGATAAAAAACATGAACATAACATTTCTCCAATAAATTAAGAGACAACGACCAACCTGCCAACCACTTCTTTCCCCGAGTATGTTAGACAACCATAATTGTTAATAGAGGACACACCATAAATAATACAATTCATGAGAAAACAAAGGATATGTCTATAGAAGTGGGAGTTGAACAAACCAATAAAACAGACAAGCCTCCAAAAGAGTCAATCAAAGAGAAGAAAATTGGTGAGGAAACATAGGAACCATGTGGTCAGACATCAACAATTCATAAAGGAAAATAGCCTATCCTCGAACAATTTCCTACCCCATGAAGCATGGGGAATATGATAGAATGGGGTGATCCTAAAATAATAGAGCCAATGGGTGAAGTTGCTAACATTGAGGCCATAGATTATGAAAAGAAAAGGAAATCATTGGTAAGAAGAACATGTAGGAAGAGGATGCTCAATTTATATAGCACCATGGTCATAACCACCAAGGAAGCTTTGCTATATGCAAATAAGGATAAGGTTAGTGAATTGTTGGGGGAAGGGTTGACTATATCTCATGTTGTAACACCCTATTTCCCCCAAAGGATATAATTATGCTAATACTTCATATGAGGTAATTATGAAGCATTTGATTGTGTTTTAATTAATAAAATTACAAACAACGGATTGAGAAAGGACAACCTTGAAAGTATTGGCCATGATACACAAGAGAGAATTGACGAAGTGGGTCAGTGAGGTGGAGATGATATTTTTTTATGAAGAAAATAGTAAGCTTGTTTAGAAACCCAACTTATTCTTGCATTTCATAAACATACACCTACCAACGTACCGAACTTGTATGGAATCATGTGAGTTGTTATGAGGAAAAAGACTAATAGTTGGGGAAGTTAATAATTGTTGATAGTATTGGTCTCTTCCAAAAGGAAAGGGTTAACTGAATTATCTTGATGAATAGGACACCACATATTTTTCCCTCCAGGAATTCAGACCCGAAGACAATAGGTTGTGTCTGCAGGAGAGCCATGGGAATCCCAAGAAGATTGGAGGAGGAGGATACCAAAGGTGGAAAGACACCACCAAAATATAACACCAATGAGTATAGGGTGGTATTAGAGGAGAAAGAAACACACTCGAGAGAGCATAGTTAGTTACTGAGAGTGGCATCAGAATATGAGAGAATAAAGAATGAGGGAGCTTGAAAAGAGATAACCTAAGAAAGAAGGAGTGAGAAGCAGGCTCACAAAGCAATGGTGCAGTGAAAAGAGGTGTTCATGATCACTATTTGAATATAAGAAGAAAGTGGAGATATTTCCTTGAAGAATATAGGATTTTTTTGCAATTTTATGAGGATCACCCTGAAATAGAGAAGACTCAGATCCAGATTGGAGCAATAAAGGGTTGCAACTTATTGTTTACTCGAAAAAAATTGACATTGGTAAAGGGAGGTCACCGAGGGACTGTATAGTAGAGAAGAGACTCCCTTGTGTAGATGAAATCTAGTTGATAAACTACCTGATAAACATGTAGATACCCTGATCTCAGTGGGAAGGGGAAAACCTCTGTTGTTGTCAACAAAGGAAGGAGAGTAACCGTCCTAGATCATCATAAGCTTGGAAACTAGATGAATCATTCCCCTTATGGTATCATGGCCTAAAACAAGACTGGTGTACTATAGGAAGGAAATATACAATAGGGCCTAAGGTTGGGAGGAAAGGCATCCTCTCTCAGTCAATTGGTGTGGCTATTTCCCTAATCAGACAAGTGTTTAAATTAACTTGTTTAATTTGTGTATGAATGATGTGTACATGTATTTGTCTGATTTAAATGGGAAATATGAATGATTTTAGTCAATGAATGGAATGCCTGATTAATTGGGACATGCTAGTTGTCACCATTGTTTAACCTGTCAAATTGTGAATTTGAAAAAGTGGGAACAACCAATGTCCCTAAGAATATTGCAACTTTGAGAAGAAATTTTGAAAGATATGGAAAAAATATTCATTTCACAATAGACCGAGAGCTCTGGCATTAGGAAGGTTCCTGTTAGGAAGAAAGGGATGTGCATTCTACAGAAAAACCAAAATCCTTAAGTGGAAATCTTGAAAGATATGCAAGAACTTCATTTTTATGAAGTTAGGAGATCTTCGACAGTCTTAGAGTAGGATTTGAACTCCTAGAGATATGATAAGGTCTTGTAGAATCCTAAAATTGGTGAAGTACCAAGATTGGACCTTTAATAAATAGAGAAACCTTATGTTGAGTCGATAAAATTGATAACCATTGATTTGGTAGGGTGAGTGGATCTTAGCCCTTTGTTGCAAAATGAATCATCGTTGCGAACGTTTGAGTGTCAATACTTGTGTGAAGTTCGACGACGATGACAAGATCCTTGAGATGGGATGAGGACCGTCGATTCATTGGGAGTGACATCGACAAGATCTCAACCGTTGGTGCTAGATGTATCTTCATCAGAGTATAGAGGGTTAGTGAAGTGAGTGATGAGCCCATAGAAGTGTTAAAGACAATGGAGGCTTGAGTATTGATGGGATATGATGATCGACATATAGGCGAGAATTGATTTCCTCCGTAGATTGTTGTAGGTTCTGATTAAGTAAAAGGGATGATGAAATCATGTTGGGATGTCATGCCAACATGGTAGCCAACAACTTTCCCGTAGAATGGTTGATGGACGTGAGTGTTCCCTAAGGGGGGGGACTAGAAGCTCTTGTGAATTCAACTGCAATCTAGACCATTGGATCTATATGCCATCAAATCTTAGTCATTCATCGGAGAATGTTGAGCATGGGTCTAGAAGCGAGGATGGGAGCATGTGCCGATGATGATGAGACCTTGAGGTTAGATGAAAGTTGTTGGTCGACAAGGAGGAGAGATGAAATATTAATCGTTGATTAGTGTGAGATTTAATGACCATGCTAGTTGGGGCGTCAAAGCGATCAGAGCCACTAGATATCACAAATTGAGAGCTGTAGGATCTAGGAGCTTACCAATGGAGTTCGTTGTCAGAACTCTTGGTTGGGGTGACATATAAATCTTGAGGACTAAAACCATAACGATGATGATGAAAATTTGTGTGGAAGTTGGAAGAAATGAGTGGTGAGTTGAGGGAATGTGCCACATTATCACCACGCCAACGTCACATTAGATGGAAGGATTTGTAGGTAATCACATGGATGCCACATGGAAGTGAGGTTGATATTTTAATGAGGAATTCATAACTTCGGGAAGCTATAAATTCTACTCCAGAAATTAGAAGTGAGCATGAATATAGTCCATTTATTAGAGAGTAGAATCCATCTCTGGTCCTTAGGATAAGATAAGAGATGAGTAGACAAAGGTAAATATTAAAATCCCACTAGCCTAAGAGAGGGTTAGGGTGTTAGGTGTGTCACACATACCACCATTGACAGAGCTAAAGAGGATGAGAAAGAGGCTTCTTCCATGAGGAGAGAACTGGAATCTCTCATACATCAAGTTGATTACTGCAAAGATACTATGCAAACGATGATGATTCTAAGAGTTTACTTCTTGGAGGAGCATGGTAAATAGGAGTTGGTCAGGTATATTTTTATGGAGAAATCTATAAGTTATCAACGGGAAACCATGTTATGCCTTGTGGTACATAAATAAATGTTGAAATGGGTTGAGCGGGCACACATGACCTTGAGCCAAATTGAGTACATCAGAGAAATATAGAAAGGAGGAGAGGAAGAGAACAATATAATAATGCTTATCAATGACGGTATAGACATGATATAGGGGGTAGCTGAGTATTGGGTTCAGGATGTTGTTGAACCGCAGTCAAATATTCAAGAGAGGTGGGACGAATATCTCAGAAGCTAGAATAAAATTGATGAAATGATGAGGGAAATCCAACTTCCTGAGTTTGGTTCTCCATAATATTTTCAAGATATCAATGAAATATTGAAATAAATCGTAGGTCGTGACCAAGAATATGAGTCAGAAATCCTCAATATGACCACTCTTACATGAGGGAAAGTTAAAAGGTTTGTTGAAGGAACAATTAGAACATCGATCATTCTAGAGCACGTGATTACCAAGTTGGACAAGTATAGACAACACACATGAGAGATGAGAGAAGTGTTCATTGCACCCATGGACCAACATTGCTTCCCTTATATGCATACGTGTGAAGACCTCTTCTCCAAATAGGTGAATTATGACAAATAAAATCCTTTGGATTAGCCACATGATGAATAAGGAACAACTTGAAGAAAAAAACGTGGATTAGTCCACATTTCCATCTCTTTTATTTTTACTTAAAACATATTTAACACTATTCTTAGACAGTTCATTTTTTTATAAATAAGAGAATCGACCATGCAAATAGGGTTGATTTTTTTTGTAAGAAATTTTTGGGTTGATGAAAGTGGAACTATTTTCCAAAGTTAATTCAGAATCTCAAAGAGAGCTAGAGACGTTTTGCCAAATATGTGCGTATAATCTAATCAGTGGATTGTTCTACGTTTTGATTGGAAGCTACAAGTGTTGAGTAAGATATTAATTATTTCTAGTAATATTGATTGATTAAAAAAACTTTGGATAAATTTTGGTGAAAATCTAATGTTGTTTAATTCATTGTATTAAATAATCTAAGCAAAGCATAGAGGTAATTCTTGTTGATCTTCTTTATCATACATCTCTACATGTATGTTATATATTTATTTTTATTAAGAATAATCAATGATTGATGAATGCTAGTATTAGTGATAGAGTGATTCAAGTGTGGGTGTTACTTACCTACTACAAACCAAAGGTTATCAAGGGTGTGAATTTCCCCAACAAATCTATCTCTTTTAAGTTAGCTTCATTTCCCTTTACTTTAAAATAGAAAATGAAATAAGTGAAAAAGATAGAGAAATATAGCCAAATAATTCGAGGAATGTATTTGAAATAGATGAAAAATCATTAAATCTCATCAAAAAGGTTTATGGGCCATTAATATGGATAATCACATTATTTCAAACAGATAAGAGTCTAATTGGGCCTCATCTTTGGGTGTGATTCCTACTGTTGAGTCAAAGGGAATCCAACCCCCTCAACATGCTCAAAAGTCTATCATATAATATAATGAATTGAATCTTAAAAATTCCTCTAATAAATAGTGTTGGTATGATTGCAATCTAGGTGCTTTATCGAAAAATATCTATGTTGAAACACTCACGACTATCACCCAAAATCCCTAAAAAAGGTGTTGATTTTCAAACTACAATATCTCCTTCATCCAATCTTTGATTCGAGAATTTTTCTTTCTTTTGAAATTTGATATTTTTGTGAGAAGATGATCGAGCTATAGTTGGTTTCTTGAAATTTTATAGAAAAATTATCAAAACTAGATATGACTATCATGATTGTAAAAAAAATGCCATAAAACAACAATATATTTTAAAGTCTGATATCTACTTTGTCCAACCTCGAATTTAAGTGAATTTTTTTTAAATTACTCACATTTGTCTAAAGATACAAATATGTAGAAGAAAATAAAAGAAGTACTTTTTCTTGAAAAAGTTCTCTTGTACCACTTATTATGATCATTAGCCCTTGATATTGATATTGTATATCATAAATGCTCAATATTGTTTTAACAGTAAATAATGGTTTATAGTGGTAGTCACCATAATGTCTCCCACTATAAACCCTAGTATGGTATCAATAACCTTCAAGCTATCACTAACAGGTAACTTATGACTTAGCAAGGACCAAGACGTCCAGAGACACACCTAGAGGGGGTCCCACTCTTGGGGGACATATACCCTTCTAGCCTCATCACTCCCAAGATGTCTGGAAACACTCTCATATAGGGGTCCCATACTAGGGGGATGCCTACCCTTTCAGCCTCATCACAACGAGACACTATTAATCATTCAACATGTACAGACTATACCCCACTCTATTTTTGAACTTGCGGCCTCCAAGGAGAAAACAAATATTTTTAACCATTAGGCCCACTCAAGGTGCACAAAACATTTGAAGGACATGGGTGTGATATTTGATCCACTTATGTATGCACAGGTCATGCTATCATTTAATATTATCTCTCTGGCTACAAGTACACTTTTGACCACTACCTTAAGGTGTCACCATGTCTCCAGGAACTATCTTAGTTTTTCTTTGTGATTTAGAGTAATTAGTTGCATTAATTTAATGAAAAAAAATATGCATTGATTTAAGTGATGATACAATAAAAAACGATTTATCACAATCAAGTAGTTTTATTCATTTTAACAATGATATAACATAAAACAATAAGGTGCATAGATTTAAATGATAATGCTATGGAAAATGATTCACATAGGAAATAAATTAATCCTCTATATTGATTTCAAAGCTAGATGCAACAAATCATCAAGTGAAATGAATTTAGTCTCAAAACAAATTTCAAAACATATATTATAAGTTGAAGGTGACACCCTAAATATGACACTCTTATAAAATTTATCGATCTACCTTTCAATTTCTATACTTTCTTTTGGTTTCAGTCCATAAGTTTTGGACTTTGGCAATGACCTATCATAAATTCAATGGAGCATTAAATTAGTGGTCATGGAGGAAATCCTTTTGGATTTTCAAATACTTTTTCAAAGGATTGAAGCAATAGGGTGCATTGATTTCAGTATAATACAATGAAAAATGATTTAGCATAATCAACTAGTTGTATTTATTTTTACAGTGATATAACATAAAACAATATGGTGCTTAGTAAAAATGACATAACATAAAACAATATGGTGCTTAGTAAAAATGACATAACATAAAACAATATGGTGCATTATTTCAGTGATAATACTATGAAAAGTGATTTAGTGCATTAATCAATTGAAGAAATGACAAGCATCCCTCCTAAAAGAATAATGGATGCTCTTTGAGGATAAAGTTTTAAGGGAACTATCTTAAGTTGGGGGTAGTATGAAAGTGACTGTTTGAAGTTTTTACTTTTACTTTGATCAATTTTACTCTAAATCTGGGAAAACAATGTTGTAACTCCATATTTGAGTGAATGTAACGACCCTGCTTAAATAGATGTATAGGATTATTAATTATAATTAATTTAATAATCTAACTGTCCTAAAAGTTAGCTAAACAATAATTATTTCTTAAATAAATTTAACTAATTAATTATTATTAATTACTTGTTCATGATTGTCAAGGATTAATTAATTATTAATTAACTCATTAATTAATTAAGTAAAGAATTAAAGGGGGGTTAATAAACTATATTGTTAAATTAAAGCTTACGTATTCGGGAAGGGATAGGACATTAAATATAAGATAAGAAAATAAATAAAGGGGATAAGGAACATGAATAATGGGATAAGGGGCATTAACTACGAAAGGATAAGATAATTAATAAATGGATAAGGAAAGTAATGAAGGAGGGGAAAGTCGGTGAAGGGG
>SNQJ01S0120704.1:0-27145 GCA_010110895.2 Picea sitchensis
AAAAAAAAAAAAAAGGAAAGAAAGGGAATAATAAAAATAGA
This sequence comes from Picea sitchensis, assembly GCA_010110895.2. NCBI lineage: Eukaryota > Viridiplantae > Streptophyta > Pinopsida > Pinales > Pinaceae > Picea > Picea sitchensis. The sequence continues at coordinate 42 of SNQJ01S0120704.1, forward strand.
GAAATGAGCCTTTTAATAAATTAAAGAAAATAATTTTGGAGAAACGTGGGGTATGAGTGACACTTATAAGACAGAGAATTTTTAGAGGGTTTTCATTAAAACTTAAATTAAATGTGATTTAGGGCAAGGGTGGGTCTCAAAACTCTATAAAAGAAAGGGAAGATGAGGAAGAAGGGGATCGACTGTTAGCGTATCGTTACGATGCCGAATTGTGACTTGACTGATTGCTTGTGAGGAGTTTGGGTTTCAGAAGGACAAGCAAGAAGACTTCAGGAGACGGGAAGTTGCAAAGTGTGAAATCGTGAAGCACTTGAGAGTTGAGCCTCAGGTTATATTGATGGAGGATAAGGGAGTGCAGAGAGCCAAGGTTGGCCCATAACAAAACACTTGAAATCGCGAAATACAAAGTTCCTGTTAGTTAGGCTTGTGGTCACCGTTGGTGATTGCATGAAGGGTATCTTGCACTCCATGCTAGTTCACGTGGGGTAGAGTTCATAAGGACCTGTGGATATTTGTATTGGAGATTCTAGCAGGGAATCGAAGGGCTGCTTCAACTCAAGGAGTGTTGAATATCCAGTGAATGGGAGGTTAGCAGACCCTGCTGAGGTGGGGCTTTGCATCATCTCTCATCTCCTTCTTGGCACCATGGACACACTGTGAATTCAAATCTCTGTGAAATTTTACTTCTATTTCAACTCACTCGGCCCATACAGTCTTAGTGTTGAAAACTAGATCTCTGATACCATATTGTAGCATCGTCATCCATGCCAATGTTGGAACTATGCCACGTGAAATAATTTCAAACTGTATACAATAATTAAACATCAAAACACTCTGCAAATATACAAATTTATACAAAATAATAATAGAAATACACATGTAGCATATATAGGAAAAACCCATAAAATGAAACACCTAAATAATAATGAAACATGTAATTTAAAACACAATTGACACTTATCTTTGTTAAAAATACCACCAATGGTGTGCAAACCTTCAACATTCCTCCCAGACTTAGACTGCGTTGCTCAAAACTGTTAGTAGTGGGTCACCCCCGAGATGGGACTAAACTGCACCCGGGTAAAGGAATTCTTAACCAGGCTAATGTATCTCAGACAATAGGAGAAACTCTCTCATAGGTGTCAACTCAAACTAACAGCCTACGATCCCTCATTCCCCACATTCCTGTCCCACCCCAGGAAATGTGCCCCTTCTCTGTTCAACATTCCTTCGGTTTCCCCATTTCCTTTTTGGGGCTTCAACAACAGGACGAACAAGAAGTCTCAGAGCCCTATAGTTTTAGTTTGGCACCTTTCAGAAAATAATTCCCAACAGTTCTCTCACCCAAAGAGAATTTCTAACGGGCCTGATAACCCACCTCTTCAATATCCCACGGGCTTGACACCCCACTTCTTCAGTCCAGCTCTTAAGTTAGCCAGGTACTGAAACATGTATAGGTACATTACTAGCTTGGGTAAGGTACAATTACATTGCTCATGACATAGGGGCATGGAGGGAAGCTAAAATTTGTGAGTCCAACAATGGAGGAATGATGGAATGATTGGAATAATGCACTAAGTACAAGCTCTTTGTATGCATGCGCATAGCTTGACACTTGTAATGTTGAGAGCTACTTTGGTCCACTTGTCTCCATCCTTAGAACTTAGGATAAATTAATTATCCATAATTATCCATAATTTGTACTTTAAGGAAGATTAATATAATATTCCTCTTTAGCCTAAGCTCCCTAGCTTAGCGCCTTAGCCTTAACATTTATCCCCTTTTCCCTAACTAGTGTATTTTAGTCCCCCATACTCTTTTAGATATTGGTCTACACGAAGTGATGTGTTTTTCATTACTTTTTGCATGTGGATACATTTACTTTTACATCATAAATCTTCTTGTTCTTTCTGCATCCCGACTCACCAAACTATGTACATTTTTATTTACATTTACAATTGTGTTCAACCTAGGGGTATTACAGGCTAACTTGGTTGACTACTCAACTTCTTAAGAAAACTCTCTAGTTGAATTTGAAGTCAACCTTTGACTTTTAACTATTTGTCTATAAAATATCTAGAGGTGCGGTGAATATGATGTTTCAACATGGGTTTGACTTACAACATTCTAGGACTAGAATTAATATCAAACCTTTCATTCTAACCTTGGATTTTAGATGTGGCTATATAGATTCAATGACACCACAATAATGACAAAAGAAAAATCATAATAAATTACCAATATATGTGTTTATCTTAATATCTAACATCTAAACTCACGTGCATACCATAGAAGAAGAAAATAAACTAAAACTACTCGAAGTAAAAGGGAAATTAAAATAAAAAATCGAGAAACAAGAAGAAATTGAAAATAGTGTGTGAAAACTAGTACAATACTTGGAAGAGGAGAACAAAAATATCTTAAATATATTCATACCACCATTTTTGACCTAAAAATTACGGCTCTCAGGAAGAGACTTCACTCTTAACAAATCTCGAAGTGAAACATTGGCATCCAACCCATTAGGAATGAAATCAACAAGCTACTCAGATTCAATATTGAACACAAAATATCCACTTTAAACATTATCCTATATGGGGTAAAGGAGACAATCAATGAATATGTTCTTACAAAGTCATCAATATTCTTTAATGAAACTAAAGCCTAATTCAACTCAAGTTGGAATCAAGTCAAAATAAATTAAGCATTGCAAGTAAAATTTTCAATTTAAAAGGATACGGTATAATCATAAATTAAGACCTAATTCCACAATACCAAGCCAAATTGAGATATAAAGTCCGAAAAGTCAAAGATGCTAAGAAATAAAGTAAATCAACAATAATAAGGAAAAGAAGAGTAAAGAATGAATAAATAAAACTTCGAAAGCAACAAATAAGGATTAGATCAACTCACGATCTTGGCATGGAATTGCCAAGAATTTCGTTAAAGGAAGGGTGGAAACATATGTTAGATACCCACAATTGATCCCATAATTCTTCATGAAATATGCTAACATGGAGAATGACAAATCATCCTTGATTTACATATATACTCTTCTCAATTTGAATTTTTTACATGTACGGAATAGGTGATATATGTCACTACATTAAAATAAACTTACATAAAATATTAAAGTGTGTAATTTGAAATTTTTACATGTACGGAATAAGTGGTATATCTCACTACCTTAGAATATGCTTACATAAAATATTAAAGTGTGTAAAAATGATCCATATATTTAATATATCCATCTTAATATCACTTCCAAAATATAATTATATTGTTTTCCTTATTATTATTCATTATCTTTTCCCTTTAAACTTTACCTTCTACAAAAACGCTAATCTTAAAATTAGCCACCCTATTACTAACTTAAAGAATTCTATTTTTACAAACTAAAGTTGATATTATTCTTAAATATTTCAATGTTATACTTGGTAGGACTCATTCCAATATTCTAACTCATCATTCTAATCTCAATCCTCATGGTAAAAGTTGATTCTAACCTATTCATTAGATATAAAATAATCTTTCGAGTTATTGACATGAGTTCTTATGGAATTGAGTTTCTTAGTTGGCCTGCTTCCATGACTTATTATTTTTAGTTGGTTGGATCACAGACATGATTTTCACCTTTTGAATTACTTTATCTAAAATAATCTTTCGAGTTATTGACATGAGTTCTTATGGAATTGAGTTTCTTAGATGGCCTGCTTCTATGACTTATTATTTTTAGTTGGTTGGATCACATACATGATTTTCACCTTTTGAATTACTTTAATGGGAAGGGTAGAAGTATCATTGAATATGATATCTTTGTATTTCTTTATAAAATAAAATTGAAAATATGTCGAAGTGTCTTTAATAAAAGTAAAAGAGCTATAGTGGATTTATATAATTATGTAAAAAAATAGCATAGATATTTTGGGCTAACATTCTCCCTAGAAAACATAAAGAATCTGATAATGTTCATGTAGAAGACTATATTTGGACTACCTTCAAAAAAATTATGTTCCACCCATGTTCCATGCCATTACATTATTTTTTTTCTCAATAGAGGGTATAAAGTTTGACTAATTGTAAAAATCAAAGGATAAAAAAAAGAAATCTTCTTAAAACTTGGTAGTATGGTTCATTGCCTCATACTAATCATATTTTCAATCAATTTCTCGGAAATGATTCTTAAAAAAATGGATTGCAATTTTAGTTGTCTTTATTTACAAATTCAAAATAGAGGATGGTGAGTAGAATTATCTAACTATAATTATTAGTCTGTTTTTAGAATATTATACGGTTTGATGCTTTAATGAAAATTCCATCAATGATGCGAGTTTGGTCTAGTGGTTAGTTGTTAAGGTGTCTGTGCTTAGGAAATAAGACTTTTGGTCTCCCTAGTCTTATATGCTAATGGTATTGTTCTCCTTTAAAAAAAATATTCAAGATTTTCACAAGAAACTCAAGGTTTTCTAACTATTCTACAAATATTATGAACATATTAATCATTAATATCAATAAAATTAAGAAAATAATAATTTAAATCTAATAAATAATTTATCCTCTCATTTTGTATGGTAATAAAACTTTAAAAAGTTTAATCTTACAAGTACTTAGCTATGGATTTCCATAAGAAAAATATTTTTTCAACACTTTAAATATCATGCCTATTCTTTATGGGATGAAGTTTGGGCCTATAACATATACTTAGAAACTTGGAATAAAATATTTAAACAAATCCAAAAACACTTCATAAACTATCATTTTCAAATTAAATACAATACTCACCAAATTCTCTGAATTCACCATAAATGTAGTTTGACAAATATACTAGTCTAGTATAAAGACATGATTAGATAGTTATATTATAAACCTAATGTAATTTGAACACATACAAGCTTTTATCATTGTTTTTAGTACGATAACCAAATTCCTTGTCATTGCCTTTACTATGCGAAGCAAGGTCCTTGTCATTTAGTATGAGAAGCAAGGTCCTTGTCATTTATTATAATATGAGAAACAATTTTTTTTTAAATATCAAAATCATCTCAATGTAATTATATTTAAATATAAAAATAATATTTTTCTTTTAATTTTATTTTTCTTAAAATACTTAAAAAACAAACAATATCATAAATCAAATTATAATAATAATTGAATATTTAAATATAAAAATAATATTTTTTTAATTTTATTTTTCTTAAAATAAAAATAAAAAACAGTATCATAAATCAAATTATAATAATAATTGAAATTGATTAAATACAAAAAATTATGAATGCATGACAGAGAATTCTGGTGTTGTAATTCCTTCAAATTTAATGAATAATATAAGTGTATCGATTTACACTGAATACATGTATGTGGGCCAAAATCAAGTGCCTTGAAAGCTTTAAATAGCTGTGCAAAATTTAAAATTCATATGAAAAGCCTTGAAAACTTTGATTCTGCTGTCTCATCAGGTGCACTTTTTGATCTGTTAGCTATTTCTGCTGCAAATCACTCTTTCGTATCCAAATCCAATTCAAGCAATATGACGCTCGATCCATTCCTTGCAGTGATGCTCACGCTGTGCTTTCCGTCGTAAGCAGCTGCGGCCTCGCCTATGCTTTTCAATTCGATATCCCTTAACGTCAGAATCTCCCATTTCGGAGCACTGGGATTCGCCGCCCACAAGCACACTATATAGAGGCGCCGACGAAATGGATGAAATTATCGATCTCCCACGCCGAACAGAAATATATTGGCCACTATCCCAATGGTCTGTGTCCAAAGCAACCCTTCTGTGTCAATTTCTTCTTCAACGACAGACGAGTGGGTTTCTGTGTTATAACTCACCATCGAACGGGGTAACCATGGCCACTTTCGATTAGTCGCGATGCAGTGTATGGTGTTGCCTTCTGCCGTAGAATGGGATAAGTTGCGGAATAATTTGTAGTCAATTTCAGTGCAAAGCTTTATGGTCCGTGTGTTCATCACGGAGCTGTAGATGAGAGAATGTACCTGTCTGTTTCTCATTTCTCCCAACACCGCCACTTTAAATGTTTTGGAGGCCAAGTCTCCAACTATGCTGATGCTCATGGACGGCACTTGATCATACCACAGGTTTTTCCTCAAACAGGAATCCAGACGAGGGCGCGAGCTCAACTTTGCATCGGGTAGCAGTCGGAAGCGTCTTGTCAAGGGATTAGTCACTCCCAATCTTCCTTCTCTGCTTGCACGAAGCATAAGACCGTCGGCTACTCCCTGCAGAAGCCATGCTGTACTCATGTGACCGTCCAGGTGTTGAGCCGGCGAGACAAAACAATACTGGTTAGCGTCGTTGGTATTGAAGAAGAGAAAGCCGGCCGGATTGAGACATGAGCTGCATGTGAGAGCAATCCAAGATTGATGGTTTTCGTTATCGTATAATTCCTGAGGGAAACCATGCGGTAGAAGGCCATGCATGATTGGCGGGCTCTCAAGATGTCGGGGATTGAGAGGCGAGATAGAATGTCGTGAATTATGTGATCGGGAAGGCAGTCCATGATGCTGTATGATGTTGTGGATTCAATGCGCCCTCTCTTGATACGATGTTGTGAATTAAGTTGCGATTCTTCTGGTGGGGTTGTGCCAGAAGTAAGGATCTTCTGGTGAAATGCCTCTTCTTCTTCTCGTCGATCAACACCCGTTTCGTAATTTCCTCTGTTGGATCGTTTCCACCAACAACCTCCTCAAAGGAATTATTTTCTTGGATTGCCAGTTCGCTGCCCAGATCCTGCGACCGGTAATGATGAATCTCAACGCCCCTTTCGATTTTCTTGATTCGAGACGAAAGATGATACGAGAAAAAGAATGCAAACCATAAAATACCAGGAGGAAACACCTATTTAATAAGAACGTTCAAACCGGTCGAATTTGTTATTTCTGGCGATGTACTGCCTTTTCGTATTCCAGCGTTGCCTGGGCAGACATGGTTAGCATCCGTTCTAAAAAACGATTCCCACCGTAATTCATATCTAATTCGATTTTTTTTCATGGAAAGAAACCACTTTCCTTGTTATTCGATTGAAAAAGAAATAAGTTTCCTTGTTATTAGATTGAATCGGAGGAAATAATCTTTACAAATTATATTTAGTTTTCTTGTTAGATTGAATTATAGGAAATAACTATTACACCATTATACTTATATAATTAGTTATTTAAAAAAATTGAATATAAGTAGGGAGAATAATAATCATTCCTAACAACTATGTAATTTTTAAAATCCAATTAACACAGTAATTAAAATAGATTATACTTTTTTATAATTATATTTTATACAATAACTCTAAATTTATAACAAATTAAATATCTTTGAAAAAAAATATATTATATCCTCTAAAATCTCAAAATTTATTATTGTTTTAATAAAGATATATTATTTATTTTTAAATGATTAATAGCAAATAATTTTATTTTTTTTCTTTTAAGCTTTTTCTTTAAATTAAAAATGATGTTTTCAAAAATCATTATTATGATAATAAGAATTTATAGTTTCATTAATAAATTGAAAGAATAATTATGAGTGAAACAATCCTATGATGTTTTCAAAAATCATTATTATGATAATAAGAATTTATAGTTTCATTAATAAATTGAAAGAATAACTATGAGTGAAACAATCCTTATTGCAATTTTCTTATAATTTTAACCATCCATTTGTCAAATAAACTCTTTATATGTGGATGTTTAACTAAATCATAAGTACAAAGCCTACCCGACTCATTATGCCTATATGTTGAATTTATAAATTTAAATTTATTTATGAAATAAAAAATAAATTAAAAAACAATATATATGAAGTGCTCATAAAAGGCAATGCTAGCCATGTCCATACCACCCACAAACATGATGTCAAGAAGGTCAGAATTGATTCTTTCCCCTTACCATATATGAACTTTACTATTGAATTTTCCATTTGTGATCATACATTTTCATCTTTTCTTTATTGAAGGTTACAATTTCGAACTTAGATATGGTGTCATTGCATGGGGTTTTGAGTTTGCCTTTGGTTCCTCTGCATGCCCGAAATACATAGTGACTTTTATCTTCTTCTTTCCTTTTTTAGAAACAGATGTACAATGAACCCTACTTAACAAATTGTATTATTTGTTTTTGTTAGGCATCCACATATAATATTGGTTCCTTTAGAAGCACGTTCTGAATGTTGTACTACCTAATACGGCTTATCTAGAGTGGTTTGTGGAAAATGGATTTGTGGTTGGTTATAGAGGAAAGGTGAAGAATGCCACTCTAGCCATTTTCAACTCTTCAAGAAAACTCTTCAAGAAAGAGGAGATAGTTTATGTTTTTGTCATGGATCATACAGAGTAATTCCAAGGTACTTTTGAAAATATCTTCGTAATAAAAAACAAAAGTATCTTGTGTATACTACTTGGTATGCAAATGGAGAATATCACCTAACTATGTTTGAATACTATTTAGGTGTTCAACGTGTCATTCTTATGGGCATGTGGTCAATTAATGCATGTGTAAATCCCATAAATGGGAGTGGAGGAGAAAAATACATGGAAGAGGGATTTGTGATGAAGGGAGAGGAAGATAAGGTATTGAGTGGTTTGGAAGAGAAGGATAGAGCTAATGGAGAATATAAAAGATAATAAATTGTAGGTTTTAGTGTGTGAAAAAAGGGGATTGGAAACCATGACTAGTGGGGTCTATAACAACCCCCAACATAAATGATTATCATTACTAAGTGGAAAACACATAAAAACAAACTTTTCTATGAACTCATTTTTTGTAGCTTACCAACTATGAGTTACACACATATTTACATTCTACCAAACGATAGATTTGTTGTTTCAAATGACAATAGAAAGTCACCCCCGCGATGGTGCTAGAAATCCACAAAAGAGGGTGGTATCTTACTGTACACTCACAGCTCAGAAAATCCCACAACCCACTAGTTTTCTACTACATCTGTCATGATTTTCCACTAGTTCTCTTACTCTTGGCCTACTCAACCCAAGGAATGTACTCATCCACTGCTGCTAGTCAATCAAGTTTTTGTTTCATTTATGAGGGTCTCTATGGCACATGTAACTAGCAATCTCACTACTTCAAAACTCAAGAGAGTTCATTGTTAGGAAAACTACCAGGAAAAAAAAAAGAATCACTTGTTGTTATAGTGAAACTCACACAAGAGTTCAACGTTTAGGCCCAGAAACCTAAATATTCAGTGTTCTACTCCAAATATGCTCCAGAAATTCTCTAGAATTGTCCCTCCATGGTTTCTCTAACTCCAATATCTTATTTTATGTACTCTCCTTGTTGTTCACACAAAAACATTGACTGTGTAAAATTATTCTAATTGTCCATACAAATTTTCTCTCATTTTTCTTGCTTGCTTGACTCATGCACTTCCCCAAGCTGATTGTACTCATCCCCCATGCTCCCATTAACTATGGGATGTGACTTCTCACACTCACCTTCTTACATGCATTCAATGATTAGATTTAGGTAAACTCAATAAAAATTTAGAAGGCCCATATACCAATAGTAATTTTAGGAAGTGGGTTGAATTAATACACATGGGTAATTCCCCCTTGGAGCCCTCTATAAGAAATTCTCTTAGACCCTCCCTTCTATTTTGGATTAATTCATCCCCCATCTTTTTCTATATCCACCTACAATTGACATCACATTGTATTATTGAAATTTATAAATACAATTCACAAATACATCACTTGGTCATGGCCACACATTATATCTACACAAAGAATTAATTAAAATGGATATTATAGCGGGGAAATTAAATTTACTCTCCCCTACAAGTGTGTGTTATCCTCAATGCACACTATGTCAATATACATGTACAAATTGACATCAAAATACTAAGAAATAAAAAATCTACAATTTTACAACTCTAGCAGCAGTCCTAAACAAAATTTCATATTTCTCTCAACCCATTGACCCAAGGAATGTAACCCCTTCACTATTCCCAATCTATAGGGATATATCATTTGTTTTTCAGGGCCCCTAATGTAGGTCAGGTGGGACTCTTAGATGTGGTTTCAGAACTTTGGCTGCTCAAAATGGAGTCTTTCTTTCTTATATTATGTTTTCTTCAAAATTGTCAAAAAATTGTGGGTATTCTTCCCACATATTTTCTTCATGCTTCCATGTAGAAAATTTAGGACTGTAGTAGGTCCATTTAACTGTTACCATCCTTATGGATTTTTTCCTGATCACTTCGAATTTCTGGTCGACCATGTGTACTGGTTCTACCGGAAAATTCCCTCTGTGTTTCAATTGGATCAAAGTCCAATCAATTATGGGGTTTATGCCAGGAACATATTTATTCAATAATGATACATGAAATAAATTATGTACTCTCATGTATGCATGTAATGCTAGAAAGTATGAAACTGGCTCTATCTTTTCTAATATTTCAAAAGGTACACAATATCTTGTTGCCAACTTCATGTGGCTTCTTACTCTTAGAAAACTTTTCTTTTCTTTCACTTTTCAGAACACATGTTCAGCCACTTTGAAATCCATAAAAAATATATTCTTGTCTTCATAACTTTTCTTCTTATCCTCGGAATTCTTTATATTCTACTTGATCTTTGCCATTTTCTCTTCCACTTGATTCAACAAATCTAGCTCAATAATTGCTCTATCTATTGGATTATCCAAACTCACTAGCATGTTATGCTTCCTTCCATATAATGCTTCAAATGGGCTCATTTTTAATGGGTCTTGATACACATTATTGTAATAAAATTTCACTAAGTAGATCTAATCCTGCCACTTTGATGGATGGTTCATCAAATGATTTATGAGGATGGCCTTAATTATTCTATTAGACTTCTCTATCTACCAATTTGACTCTAGGTGATATTTTGTACTGAGATTTAGATTTGTCCCAAAACCTTTCAAAAAACCCTTCCAAAACTTGAAAGTGAACTTTAGATCTTTGCCTTAAACTATTTTCTTTAGGCACCCCATGTAGCATGGAAACTTCTTTCATATATATTTATGCAATATTGTTTTCCTTGTGTGTTGTATGCAATAGAATAAAATGTGTTTCATTAGATATATTATCCACCACCACCATGACAGAATCTTGTTGCTTCATTGTTCTGGGAAACTGAGTAATAAAATCAATTGTGACGACTTCCCACTTCTATTCTGGAATGAGAAAGGGATGTAACAACCTAGGTGGATGTCTATGTTCGATATTCACCTTCTAGCACACTAGGCATCTTGCTATGTAATTAGGCTCTTCTTTCTTCATTCTAAGAAAAAAAGTTGGCTTCTCATAGCTACAATTGTTTTTTGATACCTTGGGTACCCAACATACAACATGTTCATTTCCCTCTACATTTTATTTTTTATCACACTGAAATTTGACACATATATTTTTCCTCTATACATGAGAATTCCATCCCGTTTCAACTCATAATATTTATTTTTTTGTTTTAAATTACCTTGTTGTAATGTTTATTTCATTTTTAGATATTATTGATATGAATTTGCATCCCTTGAAATTTTTTCTTCTAAATATGTGTTGTACATGTTAATGGTTGTAATATGCATTTCACGAGCTCTTCTACTAAGTGCATCAACCACATGGTTTTCCTTTCCTTTTACATGCATAATTCCAAAGTCATATTAACTCATAAATTCAATCCATCTAGTTTGTCTGGAATTTAGTGTTGGTTTTCCAAAGAAATCTTTCATACCAGAGTGGTATGTCCTTAGCTAAAAATTCCTCCCCATGAGGTAATGTCTCCACATTTTTTTTGCATGTACAATTCTTGCTAACTCTAGATAATGGGTAGCATAATTCCTCTCATGCTCTTTTAATTTTATGGACTCGTAGCATATCACATGACATTTTTGTGTGGGGAATCTACCAATCTCTTCCTTGTATGTATTAGATACACACACAAAAATATTCACCTAGGTCTGCAATCTTCAAGATTGACGCACTTGTAAAAATATCTTTCAACTGCTCAAAACTTTCTTCACATTTGGGATTCCATTCAAATTTGACACCCTTCTTTTGAAAAGAAATGTTTGGGATTGCATTCCTTGAAAATAATTTTATGAATCTTTGGTAATAACGGGAAAGACCCATGAATTATCTGAGCTCCATCATATTCTTTGGCATTGGCCATCGTCTAATGTCCTCTACATTCTTGGGATAAACTGTCATCCCATCTGCTGAGATAGTATGTCATCCCATTTGCTGAAATAGTATGCCCCAAGTAGTGAATCTTCTTTTGGTAAAAGATGAACTTACTTAACTTTCCATACAATTTATGCTCTCTTAAATCTTGCAACACCATTCTTAAATGTTTATCATGTTTCTCTTCTGACTTAGAATAAATGATTCTATCATATAGAAACACAATTTAAAAATTCTCTGGGTACTCCCTAAACACTCCATTCATCAAGAACATGAAAAAATCAGGGTATTTGATAGTCCAAACCATACTACCATGAATTCACTTGTATCTTGTCCTGAATGTTGTCTTGCTGATATATTCTTCCTTTATCCTCACTTGTTGATAACCTGATATGAAGTCAGTCTTGGAAAATATGATGGAAAGTTTTAGTTGATCAAACAAATAATCAATTATTGACAAAGGGTGATGGAAGAATGCAGAACAAGAGCTCGAGATGACAACATGTTGATTAAAAGGAAGTTTTGTGATTCTTTTGCTCATAGAAATACAAAGTTATGGCCCTTCAAGGTCATTCCAGGTGTTGATGATAAGTCAATCATCATTGTAGAGCGTATGAATGGGAGGAGAAGCATTTTGTGGCGGATGAGATCGCTTTCATGGTTTTAACAAAGATGAAGATTGATAAATCTTATCTTACGACAGGGGTGAGGAATGTTGTCATCACTGTTGATCCGAATTATGTTCAGAGGAAAATTAAATAAGAGATATTACAATGAAATACTCATGAAAATTCACAAAAACAGAGAAATAAAAGAATACTTGATTTCTATTAATGAAAGAATTGTAAAGAGACTATAAAAATACAGAGTGCAAGACTCGCTAGAATGGTGGAAACTTTATCTCTGAGAAAATATGTGACAGATATACTCATTGGCAAGAAGATTACTACAATAAGGATCTGAAGGCATTTTTATGATAAGAAGGAATGTCAAAACCCTAGACATCCAAAAACCTGACCCTAGGAGATGAAACACAAAAAGTCATGTGGGTCCGATTTGGATAATTTAGTACATTAACTTCCTGTGGTCGTAACTTTTACATATGATCTTCGTTTTAGGCGCGTGATAGCCTGTTGGAAAGGTATTTTCGATAACTACACATTACGTTGTCAAACTTTCACTATGTTTACATTTTGACTGTGGTGATCCAAAAAAACACTTTTTAGGGCCCCAAAATTAATATGGAAGTAAAACAAGATGTGTTGACATGAAAACATACAAAATAAGTCAGTTGGATTAAGTGGGAGGCCACCATTATGCACCTGGAAGATGTGTAGGGATAAAACCCAATTCTTACCTAAATGGCACTTATTTGAAGATTCAGGACTCTGGTGCTCCAGAACTTTGGACTTCATAGGTTTCTCCCTTAACACACTCCAAAATCCCCGAATGTCAAATTGGGGAATTCGTGAACCAGCGCTTCTCTGGATTTTCGTTAATCTGGCGCTAAGGAGCTTAGAGATTTGAAATATTTTCTAACAAAGAACAACACTCCCCCTGAAATCCAAAGTGGCGAACGCTAGAATGGGAACTTCTCTGGAGCTTTGTTACTCCGACGTTTTGGAGCTTCAGGATTCAGAAGATTTTCCAATACAACACAACACATCTCCCAAACGTTGAATTTGAGAACCCTTGAATGGGAGGTTCTCCGAAGATTCTTTACTCTGACATTTGAAAGATTCGGGCTTCAGAATATTTCTCAACACAACACCACAATTCACCCAAACGTCGAATTTACGAACTACTCTGATGCTCTTCGCCTTTGGAACTTCGAGCTTTAGAAGATTTATCAACGTCAAATTGGTGAAATACTCTGGTACTCTCTGACTTTGGAGCTTCGAGCTTCGAAAGATATTACAACACAACACTCCACTTCCTTTGAACGTCGAGGTGGTGAACCTCAAAAGGGTTCAAGAATCAATGGTCCATGCTCCTTGTTCAGATCTATTGTCAATAGGAGCTCCCAGACTCCGGGATTCTGTAGTTACTGCAAATCCAATGCACAATACCTCCAAACCACCTTACACCGAATTTGAGATCAACAACTCTCACTCCTCCTGTAGCCAACGACTAGGATCCCCTTCGAAACTCCGAGCTTTGGGAGTTCTGAAACTCCAATCCATGCTGCCTCTGAAAATTACAAATGTCGGACTCTCGAAGAGTTAATATCCATGGTTCTCGTGCCCCCATCAATATATGGCCTGGAGTGACTCCGGGCTTTGAGACTTTTCACGCCATCACACCTTTTATCCATAGTCCTTTGTATTTTCTAACTTCTGAAAGTTTGAAAATATGATGACATGTGTCCTTGATGACCAACAGTCTAGATTTACACTAGAGTTCGAGAATTTAAGATATTTTTCTCCTGGCAACACAGGAACCTGTTTCTCCCGGAGTGTCGAACCTCTGAACTGTAGTGAGATCTATGGCTCACACTCGCCTGGGTGCAGATTCGATGGTTGAGATCTTATCTTCTCCGCATTTCTTCTCCTTTTAGTCCGGGCTAGATTCGACGAACCAGATCTAGTACAATACTTGGAAGAGGAAAGAAAAAATATTTTAAATATATTCATACCACCATTTTTGACCTAAAAATTATGGATCTCAAGAAGAGAATTCACTCTTAACAAATCTCGAAGTGAAACATTGGCATCCAACCCATTAGGAATGAAATCAACAAGCTTCTCAAATTCAATATTGAACACAAAATATCCACTTTAAACATTATCCTATATGGAGTAGAGTAGACAATCAATGAATATGTTCTTACAAAGTCATCAATATTCTTTAATGAAATTAAAACCTAATTCAAATAAACTTAGAATCAAGTGAAAATAAATTAAGCATTGCAAGTAAAATTTTCAATTTAAAAGGATATGGTATAATCATAAATTAAAACCTTATTCCACAATACCAAGCCAAATTGAGATATGTAGTACAAAGAGTCAAAGATGCTACGAAATAAGATAAATCAACATTATTAAGGAATAGAAAAGTAAAGAATAAATACATGAAACTTCCAAAGCAACAAATAAGTATTAGATAAACTAAGGATCTTGGCATGGAATGGCAAAGAATTTCGTTGAAAGAAAGGTGGAAATATATGTTAGGTACCCACCTCAATTGATCCTATAATTCTTTATGAAATATGCCAACATGGAGAATAACAAATCATTGATCCTATAATTCTTTATGAAATATGCCAACATGGAGAATAACAAATCATCCTTGATTTACATATATATATACTCTTCTCAATTTGATTTTTTTACATATACGGAATAGGTGGTATATGTCACTACATTAGAATAAGCTTACATAAAATATTAAAGTGTGCAAGAGTGATCCATATATTTAATATATTCATCTTAATATTATTTCCAAAATATAATGATATTGTTTTTTTTACTATTCATTACTTTTTCTCTTTAAACTTTACCTTTTACGAGAACCCTAATCTTGAAATTAACCACCTTGTTACTTTTTCTCTTTAAACTTTACCTTTTACGAAAACCCTAATCTTGAAATTAACCACCTTGTTACTAACTTAGAGAATGCTATTTTTAATTTCGAAGATAAAATTGATATTATTCTTGAATATTTTAATTTTATAGGAACTCATTCGAATATTCTAACTCATCATTCCAATCTCAATCCTCACGACTTTAAACTTTACCTTTTACGAGAACCCTAATCTTGAAATTAACCACCTTGTTACTAAGGTAGAGAATGCTATTTTTAACTTCGAAGATAAAGTTGATATTATTTTTGAATATTTTAATTTTATACGAACTCAGTCGAATATCCTAACTCATCATTCCAATCTCAATCCGCACGACTCTTTCTCTTTAAACTTTACCTTTTACGAGAACCCTAATCTTGAAATTAACCGCCTTGTTACTAACTTAGAGAATGCTATTTTTAACTTCGAAGATAAAGTTGATATTTTTCTTGAATATTTTAATTTTATACGAACTCATTCGAATATTCTAAATCATCATTCCAATCTCAATCCTCACGGTAGGAGTTGATTCTAACCTATCCATTAGATATAAAATAATCTTTGAAGATATTGAAATGAGTTCTTATAGAATTGAGCTTCTTAGGATGACATACTTCCATGACTTGATTATTTTTAGTTGGTTGGATTCAAGATATGATTTTCACTTTTTGAATTTCTTTCATGGAAAGGGTAGAAGTATCATTGAATATGACATGTTTGTATTTTTTTATAAAATAAAATTGAGAATATGTCATTTCTTGATTTTTGTTTATGAATATGAAGAATTCTCATTTTCTTAAAGGATGGGTTTTAAAATTATGATATAAAAAATGATACTTTAATTGAGAATTTATATTTAAAATTTCACTTTAACTATTTTTGTGCTTTGGAAAATATTCTTAAAAAATGTATATCACAAAAAAAATACTACATTTCAAATCCATCTAACCATTTAGAATGTGCATTTTCAATAAACATTATTAGAAGAGTATTTAATGAAAATAAAAGAACTACAATGAATTATATTTAACATAAAATCAAGAAAGATTCATATAACTATGTAAAAAAAAGCACAAATATTTTGGACTAGCACCATCCCTAGATAAAGATAATGCTCATATAGAAGACTATATTTGGACTACCTTCAAAAAAAATTATGTTCCACCCATGTTCCATGCCACTACACTAATTTTTTTTCAATTAAGAATATAAAGTTTCATTAGTTGTAAAAATCAAAGGACAAAAAGATGAAATCTTCTTAAAACTTGGTAATATGGTTCGTGCCTCATACTAATCATATTTTCAACTAATTTCTCAAGGATTCCAAAAAAAAAAATGGATTGCAATTTTAGTTGTACTTATTTACAAATTCAAAATAGAGGATGGTGAGTAGAATTATCTAACTATAATTATTAGCTTCTTTTTAGAAAATTATATGGCTTGATTTTTTAATGAAAATTTCATCAATAATACTGGGTTTGGTGTAGTGGGCAGTAGAAGTGTTGTTAAACCTCAACTTAACTGGAGAGTTTTTTCAATTAGTTTGAGTGTAGTGTGGTTGTAATATTGGTGTTAAGACCATCTCTTTTTGGAATCTATATTGATAAAATTGAGCATTGCTTAGAGGAAAAGAGATCATTGACTTAACACTTCAAGAGAGATTATTAGATTAACATGGTAGGACTTTAGGTCTCCCTGGTCTGATATGCTAATGATATTGTTCTCCTTTAAAAAAAATATTGAATATCTTCACAAGTAACTCAAAGTTTTCTAACTATTCTACAAATATTATGAACATATTAACCTTTAATATCAATAAAACCAAAAAAATGCTAATTTAAATCTAATAAAGATCATCGATGGCAGTGCGAAAGATCCTTCATTCTCAAGCACATCATTTCCCCTCATGGCCTTCAGTCTGGTGGAGATCTTTTCTTCGTGGACACGATCGTTTGTTGATTACTATTGGAAGCCAAGTAAAAATACATATGATTGGAGAGGGGTTCCTCGAAAAGTATCTCAACCAGCAATTACAAGTATTACATATCAATAGACAGCAATAATAGATAAAGTCGGATTATGATTTTTATGTATATTGAATGGTTTATTGATAGATACATTTTATATTCAAACATTTTACAGTGGTATATCATACGATTCGTGGGTTCACGAGATATTGCTAGTTTCCATGTTGTTAGTTTATTTTAATAATTGGCAATATTTGGTGAATCATTTTCTCCACATTTGCATAGTTTCTCCACAATTGTATAGCTGATGAAATCAGATATGCATATTTTATTTACAAACCAGGTAAACTCTAATTACAAACTAGGTAAACTCTAATTAGGGTTTATAAATGAAATAAGTTTTTTTAGCCGCCACAATCATGTGGTTGTACTAATAATTAAAATTGATTAAATTCAAGAAAGTTATGGATACATGACAAAATCAGATATGCATATTTTATTTACAAACCAAGTAAACTCTAATTAGGGTTTATAAATGAAATAAGTTTTTCCTTTTTAGCAGCCACAGCCACAATCATGTGGTTTTACTAGTAATTAAAATGGACTAAATTCAAGAAAGTTATGAATACATGACACAAAATTCTGGTGTTCTAATTTCTTCAAATTTAATGAATAATCTAAGTACATAGATTTACACTGAATAAATTGATGTGGGCCAAAATCAAGTGCCTTGAAAGCTTTTAAATAGCTGTGCAAAATTTAAAATTGATATGAAAAGCCTTGAAAACTTTGTTTCTCCTGTTTTCATCAGATGCACTTTTTGATCTGTTAGCTATTTCTGCTGAAATCCCATCCAGCGTCTTCCACTCTTTCGTATCCAAATCCAATTCAAGCAATATGACGCTCGATCCATTCCTTGCAATGATGCTCACGCTGTGCTTTCCGTCGTAAGCAGCTGCGGCCTCCCCTATGCTTTTCAATTCGATATCCCTTAACGTCAGAATCTCCCATTTCGGAGCACCGGGATTCGCCGCCCACAAGCACACTATATAGAGGCGCCGACGAAATGGATGAAATTGTCGATCTCCCACGCCTAACAGAAATATATTGCCCTTGTAGGCCACTATCCCAATGGTCTGTGTCCAAAGCAACCATTCTGTGTCAATGTCTTTTTCAACGACGGACGAGTGGGTTTCTGTGTTATAACTCACCATCGAACGGGGTAACCATGGCCACATTCGATTAGTCGCGATGCAGTGTATGGTGTTGCCTTCTGTAGTAGAATGGGATAAGTTGCGAAAAAAATTGTAGTCAATTTCAGAGCAGAGCTTTATGGTCCATGTGTCCGTCACGGAGCTGTAGATGAGAGCATGTACCTGTCTGTTTCTCATTTCTCCCAACACCACCACTTTAAATGTTTTGGAGGCCAGGTCTCCAACTATGCTGATGCTGATGGACGGCAGTTGATCATACCACAGGTTTTTCCTCAAACAGGAATCCAGACGAAGGCGCGAGCTCAACTTTGCATCGGGTAGCAGTCGGAAGCGTCTTGTCAAGGGATTGGTCACTCCCAGTCTTCCTTCTCTGCTTGCAAGAAGCATCAGCCCGTCGGCTACTCCCTGCAGAAGCCAGGCTGTACTCATGTGACC
The DNA here is from genome assembly GCA_010110895.2 of Picea sitchensis. Classification (NCBI taxonomy): domain Eukaryota; kingdom Viridiplantae; phylum Streptophyta; class Pinopsida; order Pinales; family Pinaceae; genus Picea; species Picea sitchensis. The sequence goes on from SNQJ01S0120704.1 coordinate 19,392, forward strand.
GTCCAGGTGTTGAGCCGGCGGGAGAAAACAATACTGGTTAGCGTCGTTGGTATTGAAGAAGAGAAAGCCGTCCGGATTGAGACGTGAACTGCTTGTGAGAGCAATCCAAGATTGATGGTTTTGGTTATCGTAGAATTCTTGAAAGATCTGGCAGAAGGAAACCATGCGGTAGAAGGTCATGCATGATTGGCGGGCTCTCAAGATATCGGTGATTGTGAGGCGAGATAGAATGTCGTGAATTATGTGATCGGGAAGGCAGTCCATGATGCTGTATGATTCAATGCGCCCTCTCTTGATACAGTAATTAAGTTGCGATTCTTGTCGTGGGGTTGTGCCCGAAGTGAGGAGGGATCTTCTGGTGAAATGCCTTCTCTTCTTCTCGTCGATCAACACCCGCTTAGTAATTTCCTCTGTTGGATCATTTCCACCAACAACCTCCTCCAAGGAATTGCGTTCTCCAATTGCCTGTTCGCTGCCCGGATCCTGCGACCGGTCATGATGAATCTCAACGCCCCTTCCCATTTTCTTCATTCGAGACGAAATATGATACGAGAAAAAGAATGCAAACCATAAAATCCCAAGAGGAAACATCTATTTAAGAAGAACGTTCAAAGCGGTCGCGTTTGTTATTTCTGGCGATGTACTGCCTTTTGGTATTTCCAGCGTTGCCTGGGCAGACATGGTTAGCATCCGTTATAAAAACGATTCCCACTGTAATTCATATATTATTATTATTTTTTTTTTTTTAAAGAAAATAGTTTCCTTGTTATTCAAAAGGAAACAAATATTACAACATTATACTCATATCAGTTTATATAACACATATATAATATGTGTTATATCATTTAAAAGAATTTAATTTATATATGTGAAGAGGATAATAATCATTCTCTCAATTATATAATTTTCTAAACCTAATTGACACTGTAATTCATATATAGATTATACTTTTTCTATAATTTAATTTTATATAATAAATCTAAATTTATAGCAAGTTCAATATATATAGTATATCCTCTAAAATCTCAGAATTTATTAGTTTTTTAATAAAAATATATTATTTGTTTTTTAAATATTGGTAAATGATTATACCTTGATTTTTTTTTTTAACAATTTTTCTTTAAACTAAAAATAATATTTTCAAAAATCATTATAATAAAAATTTATAATTTCATTAATGAATTCAGAGTGAAACAACAATTTTCTTATAATTTTAACCATCCATTTGTCAAACAAACTCTTTATATTTGAACGATGAACTAAATCATAAGTACTCATTATGCCTTCATTATACCTAGATGTTGAATTTATAAAATTAATTTTATTTAAAAATAGAAAATAAATTAAAAAATAATATATATCAAATGCTCATAAAAGAAAATGCTAGCCATGTCCATACCACCCATAAACATGATGTCAATAAGGTCAGAGAAGTGATTCTTTCCCCTCACCATATATAAACTTTACTATTGAATTTTCCATTTGTGATCATACATTTTCATCTTTTATTTAATGAAGGTTACAATTTTGAACTTAGATATGGTGTCATTGCATGGGGTTTTGAGCTTGTCTTTGGTTCCTGGACATGCCCTAAGTGCATAGTGACCTTTACCTTCTTCTTTCCTTTTTAGAAACAGATGCACTATGAATCCTACTTAATAAATTGCATTGTTTGTTTTTGTGAGGAATCCACAGATAATGTGGGTTGCTTCTAAAGCATGTCTTGAATGCTCTACTACTTAAGGAGGCTTATCTAGAGTGGTTCATGGATAATGGATTTGAGGTTGGTTGTAGAGGAAAGGTGAAGAAAGGAATTCTAGCCATCTTCAACTCTTTAAGAGAGAGGAGATAGTTGGAAAGCATATCTTCATAAAAAACAAAAGTATCTTGTGTATACCACTTGTGATTTATTATCTTGAGCATGGACCATGCACTTTATGCAATAGTTAGGCTTCTTCTCCATTTGCATACATAGTCTGGAGCATTTTTCTTGCAACAAATTTGTTTGGATTGTTTTTTCTCTGTAATTGATAGTTTCAATGTTTGATGCCCATCAAACCTTGCATTTTTGTTGACAAATATCACCAACTTGTTCACAAATGGCATGAGAATTGATTGAGTTCTCCCTAGGAATTATTGTCCATGAAATTCAAAGGTATCCATTTTGAATACTGTAAGGTCTACACAACCCTCCCATTTGTCTAATTATATGTGAATTGTGAATCCAACCCCATATCTCTCCTTAGCCTTAGAGTTCACTTCCTTGATTAAAGAACTTCACATGATCCAACTCTAACTTTAAGTTGGACTTTCAAGAATTTAACTTTAAGACTTTCCTTTCACTTACAAGTCCCTTCACTCTAAGGTGGACCCAAGTGTCATTCATCAAATTTTCTTCCTTCAGTACCTTGACTATGAATTATTCATGGCCAACAATTGTGATCAACATGTGTTCCTAACTGCACCTAGTGCACTCAAGAAATTTTCTTGATAGTGCACTAAATTATGACCAAGTGCACTCAAAGGTAACTCCAATGACTAAGGAATATTTATCCCCTTAGGTTCATGCATCCATGTTATGCACCCAAGGTGTTTTGACTCATATAAAGGAAATATGGAACAATTCACCACTATATCCATTGATCAGGTAGGAAACATCTAGCATTGCAACCTTCTGTGGAAACTCTTTATTCCCACCTAGGAAGTGCACCTACTTCCATCCATAGATGAGGGAATTACAGTCGCCATGTTTCATGCATGGGTTAAACTGCCTATGTTGGATCTACAAATTTGGTTTGTATTTGTTTTTAAAGACATAGAGAATGGGTCAGTGACATTTTTAGATGTGTATATGTAATTTAAAGATGCAACTTCACATTTGGTGGTTCACATCTTGGTGGAGATCGACCTTAAGGAGGGTTTGGTAGATAATATGGAAATTATGGTACGCAGCAATAGTTATGTTTATAATTCAAACTATGTTTGAGTTATGGTGGTCTGCATGTTGGTAGAGATCTACATTTAAGGGAGGTTTAGTAGAGGATATGTAAATTCATATAGTTAGCAAGGCTTATGTTTATAATTAAAACTATGTTTGAATACCATTTAGGTGCTCAAGGTGTCATTCCTATGGGAAGGTGGAAAATTAATGCATGTGTAAATTCCATAAATGGGAGTGGAGGAGAAAAATAAATGGAAGAGGGTTTTTTGATGAAGGGAGAGGAAGACAAGGGCTTGAGTGGTTTGGAAGAGAAGGAAGGCGTAGGCAGACAAACAAAGCTAATGGATAATACAAAAGATAATAAATTGTAGGTCTTAGTGTGTGAAAAAATAGGATTGGAAACCCTAACTAGTGGGGTCTATAACAAACCCGAGCAAAACCAATGATCATTACTACATGAAAAACACACACAAAAAAAATCCATCAACTCATTTCTTGTAGGCTACCAACTATGAATTACACAGATATTTAACTATTGTCTGTGTTGGCCCTCGACCAAGTTTTGGGAGAACGTTGGTCGTGTTTAACCATTTTTGGGACTTCGAGAGGATGGTTGAAGACGGAGTGCCCAGGTGAAGCGAAGATCATGGGATCTTTCCCTTTTTGCAGGATTTTTGGGTTTTAGGGTTTATGTAATGGGTATGGGATGTCGTCCCATGGGTATTAGCCTTTTTTAGGCCCCTTTTTTAATGTATAAATAAGTATCTAGGCGATGTAAGAAAGAGGTAATGGATTAGTGCTAATATTATCTATGTGCAAGAAGATGTGTTAAGGCTTTCATAGCTAAGTGAAAGCGTTTTCTAAGTGCTTGGTGTAGACAGACTATGTAAGGATATTGGATATTGGTGGCCACCCACCTATTCCACTTGGACTCCCACCATTGCTTCTTTCAGTTTTTCAGTTTCCGCACAGTTTACTATTTTTAGCAGTTTGGGTCCTGAACTTCCAGAGTCGTTTTGAGGCCCTAAACGATGTTTTTTGGGAAAACGGAGAGCAACATAGTTCATAGATTAAAGTTGCTCACCCAAAAGTTGTAGTCCTCAGATAGATCTTTCTAACGAGGTATGGAACATGTCAAATGAAGATCGTATGCCAAAGTTATGTCCCCGGGAAGTTGATGTACCAACTTACCCAAACGGGGCCCATAGTCTTGGCGTTTCATCTCCTAGGGTTAGGTTTTTGGATTTTTAGGGTTTTCCATTGTTTCTCAATAATAATAGGCCTTCGATCCTAACTGTAACACAGTTCAGAGGCCAGTAGCCGCCACATCTCTTCTCAGAGATAAGCTACCAGCGCCCTAGCTAGTTTATTTCCATTCTGTATGTAAGCATATTTCAATCATTTGTTATTAATGAAATGAAGTCTTATTTATGTTGCATCTCTACGTTTATGTGTATTTTTGTATTTCATTGTGTTCCTACATAAATCCAGATTAGGTTTGGAAGAGAAGGAAGACATAGAAAGACAAATAAAGCTAATGGATAATACAAAAGATAATAAATTGTACGTCTTAGTGTGTGAAAAAATAGGATTGGAAACCCTGACTAGTGGGGTCTATAACAACCCTGAGCAAAACCGATGATCATTACTACATGAAAAACACATAAAAAAAGAAATTTAATCAAATCATTTCTTGTAGGTTACCAACTATGAATTACACACATATTTAACTATTGTCTGTGTTGGCCCTCAACCAAGTTTTGGGAGAACCTTGGTCATGTTTAACCATTTTTGGGACTTCGAAAGGATGGTCAAAGACGGAGTGCCCAGGCCAAGCGAAGATCATGGGATATTTCCCTTTTTGTAGGATTTTTGGGTTTTAGGGTTTATGTAATGGGTATGGGATGTCGGCCCATGGGTATTACCCATGTTTAGGCCCCTTTTTTAATGTATAAATAAGTAGCTAAGCAATGTAAGAAAGGGGTAATGGATTAGTGCTAATATTATCTATGTGCAAGAAGATGTGTTAAGGTTTGCATAGCTAAGTGAAAGTGTTTTCTAAGAGCTTGGTGCAGACAGACTATATCAGGATTTGTGATTTGATAGAACTCGGGGAAGGAGGATCTGGTGAGGTGCACACAAATCTCCTGTCCTATGCGGAGTTGGATTTGTGGCTTGGTGCATATAAGGAGATTGAAAATACTAATAAAGAATAGAAAAAGAGTTGGTGGACGTAGCCCCACATCGGGGTGAACCACGTATATCCTCTGTTGATGTGATTGGTGCTATGTTGTTTATGGTTTTTATGTATTTAATTGCTTAATCCATTAATGCCCAGTTCTCTATATATGAATGAATGCTAGATCTATTCTGATGCTATGTGCTAATGGTTAGATATTCTTAGATCTTGTGTAATACTACATCGTTCTATAACAGGGGTTTAACCTGCGATGTGGATAAGGGTAAAAGAATAATGAATGTTAATTGCTAAGTGCTCTATTAAGCATTGTGATCATGGGTTTGTGTCTTAGCTAGGTAGTAGACACTTGAGTCCTGGAACCATGCCTGCCTCTACCTTGAGTGAGACTTCATCTGCTTCACAGGTGTTTCCGAAAGGCCCGCTATTTAGGGTTTTGTTGGTGCGTTGTTGAAGCGTTTAACCCTGGGTCTGCCCCTGTGCCAACAAATGGTTCCTTTGTCGATACGTGAAATTGTGATTGCTGGGAACTGAAGAAAAGAGAAGTTATGTGCGTAGATATGTTGTTGTAGTGTGCAATATTCTACTTGACTTGCGAAGCTCTGTGCTAAGAAAAGGAAGCCCGGTCTGAAAAAAGAGGTAATATATTAAATTTTTGTGCTTTGTTAAAGGTAAGATAAGTGGAAATTTTTGTTTCAAAAGAATTAATCTAGGTATGTTTGATAGATTTTGTCCTAGTCTGAAAACTAGGGCACAACTAGAAGAAAGAAGATTTGATATGAATACATATGATAAAGATAGTGGAAGATATGTTATTCCTATGCATAGAAAGAATTTTTGGACTAACAAGTGGATGCAGGACCCTAGAAAGTATTTTTGCAGATTTTAGGTCCATCATTGTGATCCTAGTGTGCAGTACAGAAAAGGCTGAGAATCATTTAAGAGAAAGAGATTATTGACATTATGTTATAATTGCAGAAGGCCGAGACATCTTGTTAAGCCCTAATATTGGATCATTACCCCTTAATTGGGGCATATTACATTAGTATTGTTCTTTTATTTATGTCCGCTTTATTCCATTAGTTATAATTATACCTCCTAGTCTCCTATATATACCAAGGAGAGATTTTCATTTAGAATCATCTTGTACTTGAACATCTAAGTGGGGTAAAAGAAGGTTTCCCCCTCGAAGAGTCTTATTATCCGAAATTGTCTCTTTTTCAAGGCGTCGAGTACTTTTTCTGAGGTTTTTCTATGCTATATTGATATTTTGTTGTTAACATATGGTATCAGAGCTTAAGGTCTTGGGGTTTCGCTGCTACATCTGAGACACCTTGGAATTTTTGCTATAATTTTTTTTTCTACAATGTTTCAGAAGGAACAACTTGGAGGATATTTAGTAGACGGATCAAGGTACATTGGGTTAAAATTTCATCTTATGAGGTCTTATACTTTCAGAGATATAGCCTGTATAAGATAGGGTTTTGGAATCATCCTGAATTGAGTCAATTCAGAATTTTCACTATAAAACATTTTTTGTAATGTTTTAGAGCCAAAACTCTAGAGGATATTCACAGAAATTAGTAAAGAATCTATGGTAAAAAGTTCAGCTTCTGTTTCATCCTAAATTTGTAGATACACCCTGTGGAAGATAGGGTATCTCACTAGTCCTATTGACTAGTGTCAAGAAGGTGTTCCAGGTAAAACAATCATAACTTCTTCCTAGTGTATCCAAATTGAGTGGGACTAGTTTCATTGGATCGTGGACAATCTATAGTATTGCTGGTACAAGTTTCAAAATTTTATATCTATTATTTTTTTTGGCACACACTATACAAGTGAGATCTCCTAGAAAGGCCAAAAACCAGAAAGTTGTGGGGAAGTTACCGTAAATTCCACTTGGCACATCCAATTTTGATCAGACCTATGGCATTGCAGAGAAGAAATATCACAGAACTACATAAATAAAGTTTCATACCCATAAGGGCCAAAGCTTGGGTGATACAACAGAAGAAATATTGTCTATCAAAACCACCTTAAAATCAAGGTTCAAAAGTGATACTTGGCCAACATGCCACCGAAAAAGGGAACTTCTACACCAAATAAGTCCACAGACAATCCTACTTGGACTCTTGATGAAGGTGAGGAAATGTGTAGGGACATAAATGATTTACAAAAGAATATAGTAACAAAAGAGGAACTACAAGAGATGGAAGCTAAGTTGGAGGCAAAGATGGATGGTTTAAAAGAGGAGATCATGGAAGTATTGAACAATTTCGTAATAGAGAAGACACCTGAAAGTGAAAATGCATCCCATGAAATTCATGATGAGGACACAAGGAAGGTGAATCAAGAATGGACAAACTCCAACTTTGGGTTGAAGACCAACCACGTTCCTAAGATTGATATGAGGAAGTTTGATGGCAAAGACCCAATCAGATGGATACTTAAGATGGAGCAATTCTTTGAGCTACATAATGTGCCACATACACAAAAGGTACGAATTGATTCTTTATATTTAGAACCTAATCAATTTGTATGGTATCAATGGCTTTGTTCTCACAAATCACTCGTCACTTGGACAATTTTCATGGAAGAAATGATAGCACACTATGA
>SNQJ01S0120704.1:27155-37966 GCA_010110895.2 Picea sitchensis
TATGGCATACAAATTGGAGTTTCCTGCATCTTCACGAGTACACCTAGTTTTCCATGTTTCATGCTTAAACAAGGTTATAGGCGACAAGATCCCAGTTCAAACTATATTGCCAAAACTTGACGAGGAAGGAAAAATCATATTGGATCCCGAATCCATCACTGACACAAGAATTCGCCAGCTGAGGAATAGATCCATTTCAGAGTATCTCATTAACTAGAGGAAACTACCGACTAAAAATTCCACTTGGGAAGATGAGTTTTTTATACAGAAGCATCCAGAGTTACTCAAGCGTTGCGGAAAACACTTTTCTCAAGAGGAGGGGCATGTTAAGCCCTAATATTGGCTCATTAACCCTTAATTGGGGCATATTACATTAGTAATGTTATTTTATTTATGTCGTCTTTATTCCATTAGTTGTAATTATACCTCCTAGTCTGCTATATATACCAAGGAGCCATTTTCATTTGGAATCATCTTTTACTTGAAAATTAAAGCGGTGTAAAAGGAGGTTTCTCCCTTAAAGAGGCTTATTACCTGAAATTATCTCTTTTTCAAGGCATTGAGTACTTTTTCTGAGGTTTTTCTATGCTATATTGATATTTGGTTCTTAACACATCTTGCTAAGGAATTCCCTGGTATAGGTCCTATTTGTCTTTGTTGTAAAGTTATTGATCATGAGGTTTTGGATTGGAGTACAATGATTGCTAAAGTTGAGAAGATAAACTTGAGACATGAAAACCATGAGGAAGGTCAAGAAACTAAGTATATGCTAGAGAACCAAAAAGAATCAGAGACTATGTTATTGCAGCTGAAAGAAACATTGAATGATCACAGAGACATGAATTTACCAGAGATATTAAAAGAAAAGAAATGCACAGAAACAATAATAGGAGACTTCGATGACATAGACTTTGTCTTCGATGAGGAAACACAGGTGAAAATTATGCCAGAAAGTACTTGGGAAATTTTGGGAAAGCCTACTGTGATTCCTTCATTAGGAGAGATAGGATTGTTTAAAGGAAAGATGATAACCATATGTGGAAGATTTACTCATGTACCTATGATTACTCATGGAGAATCTACTGGAGAAGACTTTGAGGTCATTAAGTTTGTTGATAACAACACTCATTTTGCACTTTTTTTAGGAAAGTCTTGGATTGAGAAAGATCAAATCTGGAGGAAATAAGAGGAAGAAACCACAAAACAGAAAAAACAATAATTAAGGGACTTCATAGCCGAGAAAATAGAGCGACTACTACAAGAACAAGAGGAAAAGTCGAAGCAACTGAGGGCCATAGACATAGATGTCGAAGTTGAAAGAGCACAAGAAGTCCTAAAGAACCTATCCATGCAGGAGAGAAGAGAACCTACCCCAGAAGTAGTAAGAGAAGATATATTGCATGAAAAACTTTTGAGAGAACACCAACAATGCGAAGTTACTATGCTAAGAGAATATAAGAATACAAATGGAAAGAGGAATCCAAAAACTCAAATCACGAAGAAGAAGGCCAGAAAGCTCAGTAAGAAGAAAGAAAAGTTAGAAATACTGTATGAGGTTCTAGTGAAGACTTCATAGGAAGTAGGCTTGCAAAAATTGAACATCACTAGAATAGAAAAACATCACAGAATGGCACTTCTCCATGACGAAGGTATATGACCATTCTAGGTGTCCTGACCATTCGAATGATGCTCCAGAACGGTTATAAACGTAGTTATTTTGGAAAATATCGCCATGATATTGTTGATACCATACCATAACGGATAGAATCATATTGATTAAGTCATTTCGACTCATTGGAGGAATCCATTACGATGATGTTTTTTTAATCCGTCACATGTTACACCAGGACCACTTTTTGAAAACTGAGATTATCTGAGCTAACAAAGAAATGATTTCTATCGCACTGTTCGTTTGATACCTTGCCACTCATTTTTCTTACCTTGAGTGTATGTTCGCCTACCCGAGTGATTTGATTATCAACGTGTATGTTGGGCGAACGTAGCGCAGTACAGAAGTTTGTGGAGGAGATCCTAATAGACCTTATGGATGATAAAGTTATGTTTAAAGGAATACAAGCCTCATCGAAGTGAGGATTGCAAGCATCCCCCTCGACTGGACGTCGATCTGGGCCATCCTGAACTACGAAAGAGAAGAGAAGCAAGAACTACGATGACCTGGAGAATGCAAAGGTGATCCTTTCGGTTGTTCCCGACTACATCCCATCTCTAGCTGACGCGGTTAGTCGCGACAAAGTCCCACGTGACTTCTAGTAGACGCTCATCACTGCGTACCTCCTGAAGGGGATACGGGCATTCATACCGCAGCTAGGATTGATCCCTGATCTTAAGATCAATGATTTTGACCTCAGCGACAGAAAGAATTATGAGACACTCACATTGCATCGCTACCTAACGAAGATGACTGGGAAGAAGCCAAATATAGTTCCCAATCCATGGATTAAGGAGATTTCAAGGTCCACAATCGTCAATGTGATGAAGATACCCCACTTTGGCACACGTCAGGAGGTTAACGCATACGTTAAACTCCTATCATGCTACCATGTAGGTTATCTCTGGCTAGATAGGTGCCTGACTGTGGATCCAGTGTTAATCCACATGATCACTTGATTAAGCGTGTAGGGACCAGACCCTCACCAATTCTATCCATGGAAGGATGCAGATCACTCCCTAGCCAATTGTATAAAGGAAACCTACGATGATGTGGAGAAGGGGAAGTGAGGATACAAGGTATCCTCCATCCAAGATGGCGTAGTGCGCCTATCTTGTCAGTTGATAGTGGGTAACCTGTCAGGAATAACAGATCGACATAGGTCATAGGGTTCGTAGTCGACCTCGCAGGGAAATGCATTGAAGGGATGCAGGTGAATTGGGCAAGCTACCTTGTCAATGAGTTGGAGAAGGACTACCGTGAAGAGCAGGACCAAGTTTATGAATTCCACTTCAGTTGGGTGTTTATTATTATTGCATTTGTCAATTGGGATATGCTGGAGGGAGTGACATTCCCAGAATTCGAACCATCAGAACACTGGCTATGAGGTTCACCACCTTGTGGTATACAAGCGATATGGAGAAGCAGTGGCAGTCGAATGTTGTCTTCCACACCTACTAACTATAGCTCGCATGCGCCATTGACTCCTTGACTCAAATGACGATGAATACACTCCATAGGTTCAAGCCACTCGTGAAGTTCTACGTAGACCAACACCTCATATATATCACCATGCATGGGGATGGAAATAAGGAGGAGCTACAGTCTTACTACAAATTAACTGAGGAAGATATTGAGGAGATAACCAAGGAATGGCCTACAAAATTCCTTGTACCAGTTGGAGATGCAGGACTCTCCGAACCTGACCTCATCATAAGTCTTGTGGTCACCAGGAATGAATTTGATGGACCAAGCAGCGCTAAGAAAAAGAAAAATAAGGAAGAAGTTCAGGAGATAGACAACACAACAGAGGAAAATTCGCCTGACTAACCTAGAGGAGGAGGAGGTGACGAAGTAAACCAAGAAGAGTGAGGGGAAGAAGAAAAGAAAGAAGAGGGAAAAGTGGCACCACCGAAATATCCCCTTATAGAGGCTGATATGTTAAAGGAAAGGAAGGTTTCTCCAAAGAAACCCTTAGCATGGAAGAATTCACAAGCCAATAATCCTCAGTCATAGAATGTTCTCACAATGGATGATATTGACCTCATCATCACAGTTGTAGTAGATGCTTCAGAGGATATCTTATAGGGAAACGAAGCAAAGAAGGGGACAATGTATGACAAAATCAAGATAGAGCTGAAGGGGGTACAACAAGCTCTCTATTCGAGTCACATAGTGTCTACTACGTCGTCGTCGTTAGAAGTTGTAGAATTGGGGGATGAGCCCACCCAACTACAAAGGATAGCATACGCTTCAGAGGCTCGCCTTCGTCGAGTACAGAAAGAAAATGAGTAGGCCACAGAGGCCTTGAAGAAAGCAAAAAAGGAACCCCTAGAGCAACGTCGGGTTGTGCAGCAAGAGAAACATGACCTTAGAGAAAAGTTTGAAGAATACAGAGAAAAGATCCAGAGAGAAAAAGACCAGCTTCTCGCAGAGCAGATGAGGGTTAGAGAGGAAGTAACTAGATCACTTCTCTCTATGCCAGGATTGGCTCATATGGAAGAAGAGACAACTAAGAGCCAAGCGGGGAAGCTCGTTGAGGCCATTTAGCATCTTCAGGAAAGAGTAGAAGAGTTAGAACTGCAAGAAGTGTCGAGCACTCTGCAAGAAGTGAAATATAAAAGGGAAGAAAATTCTAGGAACATAGTCAAAAGAATTAAGGATTTGGCTTTAGAATGTAAGAAACTAAGTAACCGAAGTGCGCAGACCTATGAGCGCCTTGGAGAATAAATGGAACTGAGGATATTTGAGGGATAACTATGGGAAGCGAAGCAACAGGCATCGATAGTGCAAGAGAAGTTGAAGCATCTTACAACCATTGAGAATATGAAGAGATCGTAGGAGAAACATACAGTTTAGCAACAGGTCACTGTTATCCAGAGCAAAGTGATGGAGGTGACACAACGGCTCTAGTTGGTGTAGGATGAAGCTTGCACCCTCTTTGAAGAAATTGAGGGACAAGGATCACACCTAGAACATGTGGTTGCAGCAGTGGAACATCGTCTGGAAAGGCCTGTCACCAAGAAAGTCATTCAAGAGTTCATCAAATAGGAGGCTCTAGCGAAGCAGCAAGTTGAGGTAGCTCTAGATAAGCTCAAGGCCTTCAAAACAGTGTTTCCCAGATCAGAGTGACTCGGGATGAGTCACAGGTGATCGTTGGGGGCCTGTTGACCCTCGACCAAGTTTTGGGAGAACGTTGGTCGCGTTTAACCATTTTTGGGACTTCGATAGGATGGTCGAATATGGAGCACCCAAGCGAAGCGGAGATCGCGGGAACTCGCCCTTTTTGTAGGCTTTTTGGGTTTTAGAGTTTATGTAATGGATATGGGATGTCAGCCCATAGGTATTACCCATGTTTAGTCCTCTTTTGTACTATATAAATAAGTATCTGGGCGATGTAAGAAAGGGTCGATGGCTTAGTGCTAATATTATCTATGTGAAAGAATATTTGTTAAGTCTTGCGGCGCTAAGTGTAAGCATTTTGTAAGTGTTTGGTGCAGACATACTATGAAAGGATTTTTTCTTTGATACAACTCAGGGAAGAAGGATCTGGCGAGGTACGCGCAGATCTCCTATCCTATGAAGAGTTGGATTTGTGGCTTGGTGCATGTAAGGATATTGAAGAGACTAATAAATAAGAGAAGAAGAGTTGGTGGACACAGCCCCACACTGGGGTGAACCATGTATATCCTGTGTTGATGTGATTTGTGCTATGTTGTTTATGTTGTTTATGTATTTAATTTCTTAATCCATTGATTCTCACTGCTCTATATATGAATGAATGCTAGATCTACTCTGATGCTATGTGATAATGGTTAGATATGCTTAGATCTTGAGTAATATTGTGTCATTCTGTAACAAGGGTTTAACCTGCGATGTGGATAAGGGTTAAAACACTAAGGAATGTTAATTGCTAAGTGATTTTTTAAGCATTGTGATTACAGATCTGTGTCCCAGCTAGGTTGTAGACACTTGAGTCGTGCAACCCCCCCTACCTCTACCTTGAGTTAGACTTCATTTGCTTCACAGGTGTTTTCGAAAGGGTCGATAGTTAGGGTTTTGTTGGTGCCTTGTTGAAGCTTTGAACCCTAGGTCTTCCCTGTGCCAACAGTCTGATATAGTTAAATAAAGTCATCTACAACATAATAACAATGACACAAATGAAATTTAAATAAGTCAACACAACAACATATGAATCATTCTCAAACATAGATTTAATACATAACAATTATAATTATAATCCAACACAGAAACAAGATAAAACACATATCATTTTAAAACATTTATGCAATGAGATGCTTGGGACAAACATTATACCCAACCATAGAGTTTTTGTTTCAAATCTCAATATCAAATCACCCTCGCGATGTTGCTAGAAATACACAAAAGAGGGTGGTATCTCACTGTCCACTCATAACTCAGAAAATCCCACAACCCACTAGTATTCTCCTACAACTGTCATGATTTCCCACGAGTTATCTTCCTCTTGTCCTGCCCAACCCAAGTAATGTACACATTCACTACTCCTAGTAAATCAAGTTTCCTTTTCATTTACCAGGGTCTCTATGGCACATGTAACTAGGAATCTCACTACTGAAAAACTAAAGGGACTTCACCACTAGGAAAACTACGAGGAAAAAAACAACAATCACTTGTTGTTATAGTAAAACTCACACATGAGTTCATCCTTCAGGCCTAGAAACCTCACTCTTCAGTATTGTACTCCAAATATGCTCCATAAATTCTCTAGAATTCTCCCTCCATGGTTTCTCCAACTCCAAGATCTTATTTTACATACTCTCCTTGTTGTTCTTGCAAAAACATTGACTGTCTAAAATTATTCTAATTGTCCTTACAAATTTCCTCTCCTTTGTCTTGCATGCTTGACTCATGCACTTCCCCAAGATAATTATACTCATCCCCCATGATCCCATTAACTATGGGATGTGGCGTCTCATACCCACCTTTTTACATGCATTTAATGATTGGATTTGGGGACACTCAATAAAAAATAAGAAGGCCCATATACCAATAGTAATTTTAGGAAGTGGATTGAATTAATAGACATGGGTAATTACCCCTTGGACCCCTCTATTAGAAATTCTCTTAGACCCTCCCCTCTCTTATGTATTAATTCATCCCACATCTTTGTCTGTATCCCCCAACAATCAACATCACATTGTATTATTGAAATTTATAAATACAATTCGCAAATACATCACTTGGTCATGGACACACATTATATCTACACTAAGAATTAATTAAAATGTGTATTATAGTGGGGATGTTACATTTCCTCTCCCCTACAATTGTGTGCTATCCTCAGTGCATACTATGTCAATATACATGCACAAATTGACATCAAAATACTAAGAAATAAAAATTCTACAATTTTACAACTCCAATAGTAGTTCTAACTAAAATCTTTTATTCCTCTCAACCCATTGACCCAAGGAATGTACCCCCTTAACTATTCCCAATCCATAGGGATATACAATTTGTTTGTCAAGGCCCCTAACGTATGTCGGATAGGACTCTTAGATGTGGATCCAGAACTTTTGTTGCTCAAGATGGATTGTTGCAATCTTATATTATGTTTTCTTCTAAATTGTCAAACGTTTGTGGGTATTCTCTCCACATGTTTTATTCATTCTCCCATGTAGAATATTTAGGATTGTAGTAGGTCCATTTAACCTTTACCATCCTTATGGCTTTGTTCCTGATCACTTCGAATTTTTGGTTGACTATGTTTATTGTGTTTCACCTAGATCACAGTCAAATCAATTATGGGGTTCATGTCAGGAACACATTTATTTAATAACGAGACATGAAATAAATTATGTACTCTCATGTATGCATGTAATTCTGTAAAGTATGTAACTATCTCTATCTTTTCTAATATTTCAAAAGGTCCACAATATCTTGTCGCCAACCTTGGGTGGATTCTTACTCTTAGCGAACTTCTCTTTTCTATCATGTTTAAAAACACATCTTCAACCACTTTGAAATCCATAAAAAATATATTCTTGTATTCATAAATTTACTTCCTATCCTTCGAAGTCTTTATATTCTACTTTATCTTTGCCATTTTCTCTTCCATTTTCTTCAACAAATCTGGCTGAATAATTGCTCTATCTATTGGATTATCCCAACTCACTAGCATGATATGCTTCCTGCTATATAATGTTTCAAATGGACTCATTTTTAATTAGTCTTGATATCCATTATTGTAAAAAAATTGAACTAAGTGGATATAATCCTCCCACTTTGATGGATGGTTCATCAGATGCATTATGAGGATTTCCTCAATTATTCTATTAGTCTTATCTATCTACCAATCTAACTCTAGGTGATATTTTGTACTGATATTTAGATTTCTCCCAAAACCTTTGAAAAAACCCTTCCAAAACTTGAAAGTAAACTTTAGATCTTCGTCTGAAACTATTGCCTTAGGTACCCCATGTAGCACAGAGACTTCTTTCATATATATTTCTGCAATATTTGTTGTCTTGTGTGTTGTATACACTAGAATAAAATGTGTTTCTTTAGATAATTTATCCACCACCACCATGATAGAATATTGTTGCTTCATTGTTATGGGAAAATGAGCAATAAAATCAGTTGTGACAATGTCCCACTTCTATTCTAGAATGGGAAATGGATGTAACAACCTAGGTGTATATCTATGTTCAATCTTCACCTTCTAGCGCTCTAGGCATCTGGATATGTAATTAGGCACTTATTTCTTCATTCCAAGAAAACAATGTTGGCTTCTCACAACTATAATTGTTTTCTGATACCTTGGTTATCCAACATACAACAGGTTTTGCATTTTCCTCATCACTGTATTTTTTATTACACTATAATTTGGGACATATATTTTTCCTCTATACATGAGAATTCCATCCTCTTTCAACTCATAATAATTAATTTGTTGTTGTAAATTACCTTGTTGTAATGTTTATTTCATTTTTAAATATTATTGCTATCAATTTGCATCCCCTGAAATTTTATCTTTTAAATATGTGTTGTACATGGTAATGGATGTAATATGCATTTCATGAGCTCTTCTACTAAGTGAATCAACCACATTATTTTCCTTTCCTTTTACATGCTTAATTCCAAAGTCATATTAACTCAGAAATTCAATCCATATAGCTTGTCTAGAATTTAGTGTTGGTTTTCCAAACAAATATTTCATACCAGAGTGGTCTTTCCTTAGCTAAAATTTCCTCCCCATGAGGTAATGTCTCCACATTTTTAATGCATGTACACTTTTTTCTAACTCTAGATCATGGGAAGCATAATTCCCTCTCATTCTCTTTTAATTTTATGGACTCATAGAATATCACATGATATTTTCTGTGAGGAATATACCAAGCTCTTCCTTGTATGTATTAGTATACACAAAAAAAATATTCACCTGGGTCTACAATCTTCAAGATTGGTGCACCTGTTAAAATATCTTTCAACTACTAAAAACTTTCTTCACATTTGGGAGTCCATTCAAATTTGACTCCATTCTTTTGCAAATAAATGTTTTGGCTTACAATCCTTGAAAAGCATTTTATGAATCTCTGGTAATAATTGGAAACACCCATGAATTATCTGATCTCCATCACATTCTTTGACATTTTCCATCCTCTAATGGCCTCTACATTCTTGGGATCAACTACCATCCCATCTACTCAAATAATATTCCCCAAGTACTGAATCTTCTTTTGATAAAAGATGAACTTACTTAACTTTCCATACAATTTATGCTCTCTTAAATCTTGCAACACCATTCTTAAATGTTTATCATGTTTCTCTTCTAACTTAGAATAAATTATTCTATCATATAGAAAGACAATTAAAAAAATTGTCCAGGTAATCAATAAACACTCCATTCATCAAGAACATGAAAACAATCGGGGTATTTGATAGTCGAAACCATACTACCGTGAATTCATAATACTTGTATATTGTCCTGAATGTTGTCTTGCTGATATATTATTCCTTTATCATCACTTGTTGATAGCCTAATCTGAAGTCAGCCTTGGAAAATATGATGGCAAGTTTTAGTTGATCAAACAGATCATCAATTCTTGACAAAGGATATTTTTTCTTTATGGTGAGCTTAATCAACTATCTAAAATCAATACAAATCCATAATATTCCATATTTTTTATTCACAAAAATCACTATGGATCACTAAGGTGACACAATTGGGCGTATATACCCCTTTCTTAAAAAATCTTGAAGATGCAGATCTATAACTCCTTCAACTCTGGTGTGCCCATTTTGTAAGGTATCTTGGACATTTGGTAATATCATGGAATTAAATCAATAGAAAAATCAATGTCTTTCTTTGGTGGTATCATGGGATTTCTCCAAAAACATCTTCAAAATCCCTTAAGACTAGGTGGTCTCCAATACTTACCACTTTATCTTTGGTTGCATCTTACATATCGGCTACAAAAATATAACATGCATTCATGAATAATTTTTTCAACTGCATAGTTGAAATTTCTCTAATAGCTATAGCTCTCGGAATGCCTTGAACATTTCCCTACTTCCCTTCCTCATCAAGAAAAGTCATTGTATTATTGTGACATTCTAGGATAGAATGGTGTTTTCCCAACGAATCCATGCAAATTATACAATCATATAAACCAAATGATATAATTTTCACATCTACCTTTGTATTGAGTCCATTCATGTCTATCGTAAAATATTTAACTTGCTCATTGATTTTCCTCTTTGGCCCTATAACTAACTGAACTAATGCAAATTTCTTATGCTTACTCCTTTGAAATTGAAATATTTTGACAATATTAGAGTTTATATAACTATGGCTAGCTTTAGTATCAACTAAAATTTCTATGGGTTGATTATAAATTTTACCATCCACTTCAATCATGGGGGATTGATATTATTCTTTCTTATTCTCCAAGGTTACATAAATCCTTGGCATGTTTCTTGTCATTTATTTAATTGTTTCATTCTATTGAATGTTGTGTGTAACGACCCTAATTGAATAAATGATTAAAGATTACAAAGAAAAATCAGTTAAAGAAAATAAGCATGATTAATTGTGTGATAATCAAACTGTAGAATGCATTTAATGAACTGTGACAGAAATTAAGGAAAAAGAAATAAA
>SNQJ01S0120706.1:0-23010 GCA_010110895.2 Picea sitchensis
CTTCTTACATCCGCCTTATTCTATTTTATTGAAAGGTCTTATTAATATTGACCTTTATTACATCCGAATACATTGATCTACCTATGTGCGGGTTAGGACCTTAACAAACCCATTCACGAGTATCACTTTGAGCTATGGGAAGAAAACGCCAAAAATTTGTTTTACGAAATTTTTCATTTCGTAGTAATACCAATGCATAAAATGTTTTATGGTTGTGACCCTCCTCGCATCTTTGAAACAGTCTAAAAAAACCTCAGGGAAATAGCCGACTGGTTCATTGAATAAATATTCTCCTACATCAAGGTTTATGGGTGCTCAATCCCTCCTCATGCGCTTCCAAAATTCCTCCCTGACAGATTGGTGTGTAGGGAAGTAGCACACCAAATAGTGAAAGGCGGTATCAGAATAGAGCTAAAGGTGGCTCAAAAGAAATCCTGGCCAATCTTCCCTGTGCATATCGGGAAATTTTCATTACAAAACTTGGGCCATTCCAAGGTGGAAGCAGAAGCACTCGAAGAAGTCAAACTGGTAAATATTGAGCACAAAAAGCACGACCCTTATCAACTAGTGAACAAACACCTGATACATTGCGGTATGAAATCTTATGAACACGAAAATTCCGCTTATGATGATATGTTCAAAGAGGTCAAAACCTACGAGGAGGTATTAAACAGAGTACAAGCATTATCACCTGACTTACAGACCGGTTTTATGACTTTCCAAAGCCACGGGCGAAGTTGTTTACCAAAGATATTGCAAGGTCAATCCACGATCCCCCCTCCAGAGCAGGAAGAACCTCCCCCAGGTTTTGAATCAGAGTTACAAGATAAAGAAAATACAAAGGAAAATTCGAAGGAGACTGAAATGCCTTCACAAAGAATAGAAGTTCCACAGATCGAGAACTCAGAGTCAGGGAAAGGAAAGGAGTTGGAAACATCCCCAAAAATCCCTGAGAACTTTCCCGAAAAAATATGAGGAACAATATCGACAAAGCTTGGAAGCCCTATTACTTCTTTGACCCCTTTGCAGTCTACCTATGGAAACCCTCACATGGAAGCTCTATATGTTAGTGATCTCGAACCTATTTCTAGAGACGAAATTCCTTCATCCGATTATTTTTTTAGTAAAAAGAGGAAGGCTATATTGAAACAAGAAATGCATCCAAGAGGAGACACGATGATAAAAAAGCATAAGATCATCGTAGATGGACAAAATCTTGAAGAAGGGGAATTCACTACAGAAATAGTAGGCACAATGGGAGCCTTCGCATCAACAAATTTACACTCTGTAAGTAACTTGAGGACTAGGTTACAATATAAAGACCAAATGATAGCCCAACTACAAAGTCAATTAAAGGAGACTAAAAGAAATATCAGTCTGGAAATAAACAAAGGGCTAGAATGAGCCAGAGTCAGTGACATACAAGAGATTCAAATACTAAAAACAAGCTTAAATGAAGCAAACATGAAGATATAGGTCAGTCAAGGACAGGTCCTACATCAGAAAGAAATGAATAAATAATTACAAAATAAGATGAGTTCAATTCAAAATCAAGTGGTAGAGATAGAAACTTTCCAAGCCCAGGCGTTGGAAATACATGCAAAAATAGAAAAAGAGCAACAAGGAGTGATCTCTAAGCTAGAAATTATTCATAATTACTTTTAGGAGGCAAGCAAATCCTTCGATAGTATCCTCTTAAAAGAGAGAGAAGAAAAAGTAGCCAGAACCACTTTTCAAAAGGCAGTGGCTCTTTCAGCAAAAGAGGAGGTCAGAAAGACTCAAAAGTTATCTGTTTCATAGCAGATTAAAGGGGATATAATACTCAAAGTATGGGAGACAAACCTTGCCGAAAACAAAAGAATAACCAAAGAGGTTAACGATGATTGCCAATGAATTTTTGACCTTCTAGATAAAGCTTGGTTGAACATTGGAAGAGACAACTGCCCTGGGTTGTTAGGACAAATCAACATTGGAAGGCATCAATTAAATTTTAAGGAGAATCTGGATGAGATTCAAATAGAAATCTCACAAATAAAGGTAATTAATGTCACACAAATTAATAGGTGGATGGTGAAGCCAAATTTAAAGTTACAAATTATTGAGTTTACAGGAAAGATAATTGAAGATCGTCTACCAGGACTACAGAGAAAATTCTTCCTATTTGAGGCGAAAGATATTCTAGAGGCTCCTAGAGTTTTGGTACAGTTCCTGGGAAACTGTATTAACTGTCTCAAAATAGAAGAAGGAGGTTCATCATCAAAGAAATAAAGTATTATTTTGAAAGTTTTCATCATCGAAATTACAAAGAAGATAAAGATAGAATTGTAAATGGTTCAATATTTCACATTCATGTAACCGTTAGTCTTCAGAAGTTAGCTAATCACCAACAGAAAAAGAATCTGGTGATCATGTATAAATATAATTTCACAAGACTGAAAAAAGGCTTTTGGTTTTTGGAGCCAAATTGTATTATAAGCTTTTCTGATTTACAGTGATAAAGATAATGCATCAGAGATTCTGAATTTTGTCAACTTGAAGTTATGTGTCCCTTTACTTTGTTTTCAACATCTTTCTTTTCATGTCTTTCTAATGAATGATCATCTATAGTCTAACACAAACTTCTACTGTGGTTTGAATTTATTTGATTATCTAATCATTTACATATTTTCCTCTAAGATTGCTATCATCAATTTCAAGACCTGCAGGTCATTTGGATGGTTGTATTTTACACTTCATTAGAAATTTCATTTTTATTTTCTTCTTTTTTTATGATGTGAGATTCTTTCATGATTAAAGCCTCATATTTTCAACAATGTTACATTTGTTCTTGTTTCATCATTCTCAAATTATTTCAAGTACAGGAAATGGCCTCTGTTGTTGTTGTGTTATTATTTTAAGTTCAGAAATTCCTTTTCCCTTTTATTCTTAAAATCAGAAGTAACAAAACTCTGAACATTTTATAATTTAATAAAGTTTTACCCCTCATGATTGTCCCCAATAATAGACATCCTAATATAGAACCCGGCCTTCTAGATCAAACTAGCATTGCTTTGAACTTATTTAATACTATCTTGCAAACAACAAATACCTGGGTTGAGTTAGAATGTTCATGGGCAGTTATCGAGAGAGATATCAACATCCAAGAACAATGGGAAGCTAGATAGAGACAGTTGAGGAACCAACTCTGATTTACCCTTCACAATTGATTTTTTACCCCTTAACTCTCTCTATCTTTCGGATGCCTTGACGGTATACTTTAGAACCTTAAAGTATAAACTCAGGAACAACATGACCACCTTCTTAATCAACGCCCAATTCAGTTGCGACATATGGTCTTCCGCCAGTCGTCCAACCACGCTCCAATCCTGGTGAAGATCTAGTTAATGAAGCAGGGACTGGCAGTTGAAACCTCAGCTCAGTCCATAAATGGAAAGCATGAAAATTATGGCTGAGGAGACAAGACTTTCAGCACGAGGTACAAAAACGGATGATTTTCCTATAGGCCCATGCTGAAGAAGGTTTGCATCTGATAGAAGGAAACACTCACAACCTGATAGAAGGCTGCACAGACACAAATCTTTGATTGAGATTGCCAGATCACACTCCTCGCAGTTGTGGACAGATATGAGTATAAGTAGATTAGTTAAATATTTTGTTATGGTCGAATGGTTGAGCAGAGCTCCCTACTGTGTAATTTTGATGCCAAAACTGTTCTCTAGTTATGTATCGAACTTGAGACTTTCGCATTAATAGAAATCAACTTCTTTAATATCTTTGTTTAAACTATGTTGAAACACTCGGGCATGGAGGATCCAGTTGAGGGTTGTGGTCCCATTGTAATGTAGGTTTGATTACAGTATTGTTGTGACCAGTTTTAGTCAGCTTCTTTGTTATCTTATTTTCCCTTATGCTGAAAGGCTCGAGCATGGAGGATCCATTCGAGTTGTTGTGGTTGCATGGTAATGTAGATTTGATTATTATGCTGCTATGACATTTTTTAGTGTTTGAAACTTGAGTTCAAGAGTGCTCTTGGGCCTGATTTTTTATTCACCAATATGGTTGAAGGCCAGATGCTCATGGAAGACTTGTTTACCTCTCTCACTAAGTCTTCTTTCTTCTCACCCTTAAACTCAAATAAATGACTGAAGTAAATGAGGACCTCACTTCCCTGTGCATTGCTTGTCCAATTTCTGTGTTAAAACCATTCTTGTACTGAGTTTTGTCCATTTGACCTCCACTCATAAAACCAACATTCACAAAACATTATGATGGGTACTGGGCTTATCCTCTTGCAACCTGAGGGTGACTCTCAGTGCTAGCATTCATGGCGCCACTACCAAGGATGAATTGAAGACATTTCCCTGGGATTGAATGAAAAAGAAATTATGATTCTTGTAATATCCTCACCTTGTGCAACGTTTGAGGCATTAATATCCTCACCTTGTGCAACGTTTGAGGCATTAATATCCTCACCTTGTGCATTGTGCAAGAAATTATGATTCTTGTAATATCCTCACCTTGTGCATTGTGCAACATTTGAGGCATTAATATCCTCACCTTCACATGAATGTTGGAGTTAAGGTCGAACATGAACTTGTTGACCTCCGACTTCTCCGTGTTCAGATGCAGGGCATACTGAAGTAGCTCCATAAATATGGTCTCATAATCTGGCACAGTACGATCACCCTGTCGTAAGGAGTTGAACTCATTGAGGTGGTGCTCAATGAATTCCTCTGACAATTACTTCTCCCAGAACTGTTCCTCGAACAATTCCCATAACATGGCTTCGACGACCATGTTTAGTTTAGGTAGGAGAGTTTTCCACCATAGAAGAGCGCTTCCCTTCAGCTAAAAGACCACCATGCAGACCTTCATGTTGGAGGTTGTAACCACGAAGCACATCGTCTTGTTTTCCAACCATGCCTCGGTGGCTGAGCCATCTGTGGCACTTATGAACTCGAGAAACTTAACCTTCTCGAGTTCTCCATGAATGCTACCACTTCCATCTGGAGCGCACTGTGAACCCTCATTGGGTGCAGGCGCCCTAGACTCTTCTCTATCTAGGCAGTTAATCAAGGCCTCTGACATCCTCAGAAAGGACATTGTCTAAGCAACCACATTAACCATAGAAAACCTGCTCATGCCCAATGACTTGTTCTTCTCCTTGGGGGTTAGACCCCTCTGGCATGGATGCTATCGTAGGCATCATGCCTCTGCCCCCCCTAACACCATGTCGTCTACCTCCTCGATGTCCTCTAACCACGATTTCCACATGGACAAGTTTAAATTTTAATCAACGATAAGTTATTAATCAAGTGTTTAATACAATGGAAGGTGTGATGATCCATAGTAGTAGGGTTGAACCCACTCTGATACCATATGTAACAGACCTCCGTTACGCCTAAGAAAAATTGAAGCTCAAAAGGTAATTTTTTTTTTGCGTTAAGAAGTTAACATCAACACATGATCCCAGCAACGCCTAATCAACAACATCATAAGTAAAAGCAGTACCAACTACTCATCATGGAAATCACTAACTGTGCATTCAATGCGTCAACAAAGGATAGTGACACATAAAAATAAGTAGTGTAGCAGATCAACAAATCATAATAATATTGAAACATTTTACAACACGTACAATCAGATAATGAATATAAAATGACTACCCACCCTATTAGTGTCTTTCAGTCCTGTCAATCACCAATGATCAAATATGCTCTTTCAAGGTTGTTAATAGGGTCCTAGGTCAAATGTTTATATTTTCAAATAAAATTTGGTCATTGGTTAGTATGTCTAGTTCAATGCTACTCCCTCCACTTGTTCATGGTTGTCATCATCCATCATGGTCATTGTTATCATTTCATGTCATGAGTCATCAATTGAGTTAGTGGGTCATCATCTAGGTCATGGTCTAGGATTCAAATTTGAAATTTCATCATAATGTTAGTCATAAAAAGTAAAAAGTGAGTCATATTCATCATTTGGGTCACCATCATGGGAGTTAGAACCTTAGGGACAAATGAAATAAAGGTAAGGTAATGTTCCACATAAAAAATCATGCTGCAGTCACATTACATGATGTCACTTGCAAAAATCGACTTTCAAAGCCATTAAAAGACCATCCTAACATGATAATTCTTCATTTCAGTTTTCTTAAACACCTCTCCACCATCAAGGTTCATCTCATCCACCGGGGCATCGAAATACTCCATCAAAACCCTTGATTTCCTCCCACACTACGTTTCTGGTACCCCACACTACGTTTCTGGTTTTCATGCTGCGCATTTGAAAAAGGAGGAAAATATAAGCATCCAAGGGTCTGATCAACAGTTTGTAGGTTCAATTACATTCTCGTCAAGTAAGTGGACATTCTCATCAGCTTTCCTATACTTATGTTCTTCAACAAGTGGTGAAAACTCACTTTTCTTTCCTTCGCTATGCTTCTGCATAGTTTCACTGTGCTTTTTCTTAGAGCATCTAAATGATGAAAATTTAGCATGGTTGGATAGACCTTGACCTCTACATCATAGATATGTACTTTCTCGGCCAGGTCAACTTATATGTTTTAAGGAAAAGTAAAAAAAAAACTAGTCAAATCTCATGTCTCTGCCACCTTTTTGGACCCCTCGCTGCGCTGCTGGAGTCATCTTGGGAGGTTGTGTTTTTGGAAGCCACAGAGATGGATTTTTGCAGGTTTCAAAGTTCATAGGTCTTCTACACATCCAGATCTATCTCCTACAACCATTATTTCAGAAAAAATATGCATAAAAGATACCCAAAGGGCTCCTCCCAGACCATGCTATGCTTCTGTCCTGCACGTTGTGCTTCTGAGAAAAAGGATCGATTTCGAGTTGTGTGAGTCAAGGTCAAAATTTATTGATGTAATTTGTCATGATGAGAGTTTACTTGATGTAATTGAGTGTAATAATTATGGTTAAAGTCAATCCATGTAAATTTTGTGATAATTAATGTTTGGAAAAGTCAACTAAGTCAGTTGAGTCTAAATAGGGAGTTGGTTTCTAACCTCCCTAGCTTTTGGCATGGTTAGAGAGAATATTGTAATCAGTTCCTAGGAGGTAGGATTCAACCCTTTGGATGAGAAAATTTATTTTACATCTATATGTAGACCAAATGAAATCAACAAAAGGGTTGGACATTAGAGAGTAGAAGATTTGGAGCCTTGTGTACAGTTTATTTTTGCAGAAATACAAGGCCAGTTATAACTATTATATAGGGATTCATGTGGTATTATTTCATGGCTGTTTTTCTTATGTAATTAATTTTTATGAATGCTTAATTCTCCTTGTTTCCATATCTTTTCTTTCAGTGATCTTCCTATAATATGTTAAACATAATTCACAAAGTTTATTCTCTGTTTTGTTAGGAATTTCATGTTTATGTTATTCATATTCTAATAAATGAACTCATTATTGTCATGCTCATTTTGAACCTTTGCTTCTCCACCCTACACTACAATTGACAACCTCAAAGTGTCACTGAACATACCTACCATGCCCCTTGGTATCCTTGCAACTGAAATCTTTTAGATCTGACCTAGTTTCCTTGGCCTCTCCTCCTGATCCAGCTAAAACCCTAAATTTCAAAACCCTAGAGCTCATACCTAGCCTAATATCCTTTTAGCCTCTTCAGTCATATTTTTAATATAAGATCACAGAGAGATCCCTCTCTGATTTGGTAGGGCTAGCTACCAAATCCTAAGTGGTTCGAGGTTACCTACGTAAGTTTCCATTCTCAGAATTGGGACACTGTGGAGCATAACACGCCCGACCTACCCTACAAGGTTAGGACCTCCAGGACACATAAGCAACGCTCAAGCCCAGGTTCCAATTTATTTTAACCATTTCAGGTCTCAGGGCTGGCGACTGTTCTGAGGAACAAGGAGGTGTTTACATCCCACTAACAAACAAGTCCAATCATCAAGTAGATCCATCCATCAATCCTATTCATCAATTAATCATGGCACAAAGATAATCAATATCATTATCAATCATACATCAACAATTAAATATCCATTGCACATGAGAGTAAACAATTCTAGAACAATCACATGTTGACTTAAGTAAGGCGCAAGAGAAAGCTAGTCACTAAATCAATCATATATCTAATAAATTCATGATACTAGATTAGTTAACATTTAAATTCAAGGTGCAAAAGAATAATGATGAAGCAATCACACTCCCACTTAAATTAAGGCGCACAAGTACATTTTGTTACTAAACTAATCATGCATCACCATTATTTCAAGGTGTGCAGTAATCAAGATAAATCATTTTACATCCATCGTTAATCCAATGCACAAGCAATCCAATAATTTAATCACAACATAATCCATGGCGCAAGGTAAATTTATAACTCAATCATTCATCAATTATTAATTATTCATTTCACCAGAGAAAACTATTGATTTATCTCATGGTGCAACCAATATATCTAATCAACCAATCATACATCAATTTAAGGGAAGCATTAGTAAATTATACACATATCGTTATACACCATCGTTGTTCATAACACAAAATTCATCAACATTTATATCGTGGTGCGCAAATGGTTTATTTACTTAAGTAATCATCCCTCTACATTTTCAAGGTGTGCAAGCAATATAATTGTTAAATTGATCACACATAAACATTAATCAATGTGCTCATGTAATCAAATCACATCCAAACATTCAACACATCTCTTTTAATACATGGCACAAAATAAGTATCAATTCCAATTCATGTGTAAAGTAGTCATGTTTTTCAATGAGGCTTACAATTTACATTGTAAAGTCCCCAACTTAGGTGCTATTAATCTACAGTAGTCCTTCAACAATTTAAATCATACTCAAATAAATTTGATACATCACCTATAATGCATGCGCGAATAGAATTCTTTCATTCATTTATATACCGACCCCAAAATAAATCAAGCATTCAGTAGAGCCTTTTATTGACAAGTCATAGATATCTAAAGTGTTCATTAAAATTAACATTGAGATATTAAATGACACTTAAAAATGAATATTAAACTTGAAGACTTCTAGACATCATAAGGAAAATGATACAAATAAAACTATGTGATCGCATTGAAAGAAGATATCTGCCTTTGAATATTACTAACTAAAATCAAATGAAACTAAAGGACACTCCAATGTGCAGGGCATATTCTAATGCCAAACAAAAGTGCAGGAATAAGAAAAATATCGATACTTAATAACTCAGAGAAATGAAGGAAAACGTAGAGTTGGTAAGTTCCCCAACAACGCAGAGATAATGAGGAAAGTTTTGGGAAAAAATAGTGAGTAACACGCAAAGATAAAGAAGGTAAAAACTCATGCTGGTTCCCCCACGAGCTAGCACGTTTTACACAAAAAATATGTAAAGATAAACATGGTATAACCACATGCTGGTTTCCCCCACATTCTGAGTGTTGTTCCTGAGATTACACTTAAGGTTCAAAGAGTAATGTCAAGGCATCAAGAATATAAAGGGATTTTTTGAAAGGTGATTTTTCTTCCGTTAGTTATATAAGAATTAATCCTCAAATGAAATTAATGATAGAACAAAACAGAGGTCATCTTTTGTCATCAGAGTCGATTTATAAAATCAAATGATATGAGAGAAATTTTACAAAACTCTTAAAAAAAATGAGGTATCAATACACGATGAATCTTATCTTGCTCATAGTAGAAGAAAATAAAGAATGCACCCTTGAAAGGATATAAGATACAATGATCCAAGTAGCTTGCAGGTATTGTATTTACTTACAGTGAATACAGAGGAAAAACTACTTGCTTATCAAATAACTGATAAAATGTGATTACAGTAGATGTAGTACTAAGTTGCAACCACTCACTCATCAAGGAATGACATAAAGAAAGCTATAATTATGAAATACAAGAGAGACACATAACTCAAACTACACAAAGGTTGGAATCTCAGTATGCACTTGTATTAATTCTCACAAAAAAAGATTTTATCTATTACATTCGGCAAGAAGCAGCCTGTGTTAAGTCTTCGAAATATGTATTTATACAAAAAAATTCTCAACCCTAAATGGTTGGAATTTTTCTAATTTCAAAAACAATAAATATTACAATATGTGAAATTTGAAACGCTTCACTTGCATATCCCCTGTCTCTTCGCCACGCTGGCAGAGACGTTTCTTCTTCTTGTTCTCTAGCTCAAGAACAACTGGTCTCTAATCATGATCTGGATACATGACATGCTCACATTGTCTCATTTGTTCCCATACATGTTGGCTTTCCCTTGCTCGACACATTGCACACATTTGCCTACGAACTGCACCACCAATCTGGAAGGCTCTGTGGTTTCATTCGCCTAAAAAGTATATAATTTCTTTTCTAAGTGAGGTAACCTATCTTCCATCCTCTTGTATTATGAAGATAAAGACTGTAACTACAGACTAGGATTGACTATCCATTTATTGATCTGGGTAATATCAATTTGTTTCAACTGCAAGATTTCAGCCCGAGCCTCTTCCATGTTTGTCTTGAAATCAAGTTGATTTTTTTTATATCAACTTTCCCTAGGAATTCAGAGATATTATCTTTTACTAGGCCCAGTGACTCTCTGTCGAGTGAATAAAATGCCTCTTCACAAGTTTTCTTCACTTCCTTAGCTAATATTTTACTTTCAACTATGTTAGCCTCCCAGGTTTTCAGTATTATATCGCCTCTAGTTTTCTTTGAAAGAGACAAGATAGAGACCATGGCTACTTCCTCTCTTGCTGATGACACAAATTCTTCCTGGAAAGTAGCTCGAGAAATGATGGCCTCTCTCTCCTTTAAGCAAATGTTATTTAAGGATTGGTCTACCACCCGAAAATGGTTTTGGACAGCTTCTACCTTAGTGAAAAGGCTTTGTTGT
The DNA here is from genome assembly GCA_010110895.2 of Picea sitchensis. Taxonomy (NCBI): domain Eukaryota; kingdom Viridiplantae; phylum Streptophyta; class Pinopsida; order Pinales; family Pinaceae; genus Picea; species Picea sitchensis. The sequence goes on from SNQJ01S0120706.1 coordinate 10,896, forward strand.
ACTGATTCCAGTTTCTCGCGCACCTCCAGTGCTTGGGCTTGGAAAATTTCCATATCTACATCCGTTTTTTTAGTCAGTTGTATTCTGGCCTGTAGTTGTTTTACCAACTCTCTCTGTTGAACGACCCATTCTCTACTTGCCTGTGCGTTCTTGTGCATTTAGTCGAGACTGAATTTGAGCTGCTGGATTTCCCATCTATCAGAGGCTCCAGTCTGCTCAAAACGCTTATTCATCTCAGTCCTGACCTTCTATTCCACAGTCTTTACTTGATTTTACAATTGGCTCACCAATAGATCCTTCTGCTTCAATTGTTCCTTTTGGTTCCCAACTGAATAATGATTTGTTGTGACAAAAGATCCCAAGGAGCCTGCCACTTCCATAGTGAAGTTTGCCTCTTCTAAGTCCTGCCCATCCAATAACACCCTGTGTTTCTTGACAATTTCACCTTCCTTTTGGTGCGTTTCTCTTTTCACTATGGCTCTCCTCTTCTTGCTGAAAAAGAAGTTGGAAGGAGGCATCTCTTTGACCTAAATAGGCGTAATATCTTCTATGAATACTACTTCGACACTCGGGCTCCCTTTAATGAACTATAAAGGTGTAATAGACTGGATAGGGCAGCCTATCTCGGTGGATGGCTATTTCTCAGCTGTGTCAGTAACCAATTTGTGTGGCGTGGATGATGGCTTTTCTTCTCCCTTTTTTATCAAGACCTCAGTCTGAGCTTTAGCTCGATCACTTGGTGGATTTTTCAATGTGGTGTCCCCTTTCTGAGTCAAAACCTCAGTCTTCTCAAAATTTTCTTGAGCATCCTGTCCACTGGAGCTCCTTGTTTCTAAAATTTGGACCTCAATTTTCAGTGTAGCTGGAGGTGTTGGGGTTTCTCCCTGCAATAATTTAGGAAGGCCATTTCTTCAGTGCCTTTGGAAATTATAGAATTCAACCGATTTGTCTGGAGCCAGATTTTGGACTCGGCTCAAAACTTCCCGATAGGATATTGCCGCTCGAAATATCTCATCCCGGGGAGAATCTTCATGCTCGTATCTTTTCAAATTGTAAAGGGCCATGTGATTCCCCACGATCTTCTGAGGATCATGTTTCTTGAATTAAATATTGACAAGCTTGATTTCCTCCAGGGCCGCAGCCTCTTCTTTTGAGTGGCCAAAATCTAATAGCGAAAACATACCAATCTGCAAGGGAAAAGTGGGCCATACCTTTTTCTGCACTGCCTTCAGTTCCTTACTAATTCCCCCAAACACAGTGTGATGTGCTAGTTCATGGCACACCAATTGATTTGGTAGAAACTTCGGCAAGGCACATGGAGGGACCAAACAACCAAAAACCCTGATATAAGATAAATTTCTTCAATGTACCAATCCTCTATCTTCCCCAGGTTGGTCACTATTTTGTCAGAAATCCTGGGAGGTGGGCACCCAAATATAGCGATATGCATCGACACCACCACATAATTGCAGATTTCATAGAATAAATATTTTGCTTTATCTTCCCATATCTTCGAATGATAAAGATGTATTGGTTCGACACTGGTTGGAGTCCAGCTCCGACCCATCAAAGGGAAAGGCATCATAAAACAAAAAACATCCATTAGGTATGTAGACATGTAAAATGGGGCATGTCATCCTTTGGATTTCAATGTCTACTATTCAGCGATTTCCTTGGCCAAACTATCTGATAATATCTTGGCCCAATTGAAGGAAAAACCCTCTGCAACTTCATACATGATAGGTACCCATGGTAACAGGAAGTGAGCAGAGTTTTCTTTCCCGAAAAGTCTACATAGAATCATGGCCACATACAACATATGAGTGTCTAATGATGCAGTGGCGTATATTCCATGGGTGTCTGCTCTGAATTTCTCAGGGTGTGCCCACCAATATTTGATCAACTCAGGATAATTATTTACACCTTCTGGGCACTCTTCTTCATCCAAATCCTTTAAGAAAGCGACATTATAACTGTGTTTGAATGCTGGGGAAAATTTGTACATCACCTTTATATGTTCTGGGCAGAAAGATCCAACAACAATCTTCTGTGAATTTTAGATGGTCCTGGTCGCAACATCAATGTTATCCAGGGCCCAGCCTATCATGCCATTATACGGCATGAGCCTCAGTTGCATGGCTATATTGTGCAACTCTGATTGGGATACGTATTTGAGCTTCGTCGCTTGAGTTTCAACCCCCTCATAATCTGACTCTTATGGACAGTTGTTCATCTCGTATTGTAGGATATCACAGACCTGCGTCAAAGTTTTTATGGTCTCCATAGCTCTCGACGATGTGTCCAAGAGGACATATGTGTTTTGGCTCGAGCTCTCACCAGTCCCTTTAACCATTTTCTGTGGAGCCATGATAGTAGTAAAATCAACACTGTGTTACTTGTCACAACAAATGCATAAAACTTCTTATCTTGCTAAGCTTGCTCTATGAAAAACGTGAATGGAATTCAGAATGCAATATATTTTTCACCTTAAGTGCATCAATTTGTGTATACCTTCACTGACAATGTGTTTATTTCCTTTAATGAAAAGATTTGGGTGGTGTTCTGAGATCTTATTTGAAATCATTTTCCCTAGATCGACTATTAATGTCATTAATGGTTGGTGGTTCGTGATCAGGATATGCATAGATGAAATTTGAATTTACCCGAACTATGATTTAACGAAAAATTAACATGAGATAATAGTGTTTAACTTGTTAATTGATCATATTTATCCTTGACTCTTTTTGGGCCTTTGGACCTCGGGGTATCCGATAACATATTGATATATGATTTCCGAAGCTCAAAACCACGAAGTGATTAATTACTCGTTAATTGTCTTTAATCTTTAATTAACTCTGTTTAACGCTTAAGACATTTCGAGAGTTCAGGTTTCACAAATTTAGAATGTGATGGATGGTGAATATCCGAACTCTGAGTGCACGATGCTATTAATTACCTTTAATTGAGATTAGTTTATTTAACCAAGGTTTAATATTTCGGGGCTTCACATTTCGTAGATTTACAAGTTAGATCTTCTGTCGTTTTCCCGAAGGGATGCTTATCACAGTGACGTGTTAAAGCTTAGGAAGGTACGTGTATATGGTGACTAGGATCGAACGCTTTTCGCATATCGGGATTATGAAGGCGAGGCATGTTGAAACGCTTGAAGTACGAAACTCCGAAACTCAAAAATCCGAAGTATTATTTAGTGATTTGAATCTTTAAAGAGTAGATAGCTCCATAACTCCTAAGAGATTAGGATCATTAGATCAGGAGGAAGACTTCATCAATGGTGAGAATCAAGCACGCGTTGTTTTTATTTAAATGGGAAAGAAATCTATTTAAAGTCTAAAGTTTATAAAAATATATATGTGTTCCAACACTGAGCACTTTTTACACAAAAAACACAGAGGTAAGGAGGGTAAAAACTCTTGCTGGTTTCCTCCACAGTCTGGGCATGTTTTTACACCAAAAACACAGAGGTAAGGAGTTAAAAAATCTTGCTAGTTTCCCCCATAGTATGAGCACGTTTTTACACCAAAAACATAGAGGTAAGGAGGGTAAAAAATCTTTCTAGTTTCCCCCACAGTCTGAGCATATTTTTACACCAAAGACACTAAGGTAAGGAGGGTAAAAAATCTTGCTAGTTTCCCCCACAGTCTAAGCACGTTTTTACACCAAAAACACAGAGGTAAGGAGGGTAAAAAATCTTGCTAGTTTCCCCCACAGTATGAGCACGTTTTTACACTAAAAACATAGAGGTAAGGAGGGTAAAAACTCTTGCTAGTTTCCCCCACAGTCTGAGCATGGTTTTACACCAAAAACGTAGAGGTAAGGAGGGTAAAAAATCTTGCTAGTTTCCCCCACAGTCTGAACATGTTTTTACACCAAAAATGTAGAGGTAAGGAGGGTAAATTTCTTGGGCATCCTTCAACAAAAAACACAGAGGTGGAATGCGCATTGGCAGTGTAAACCTTCACTGGAGAGTGAGAAAAAACGTTGGTAAAGATCAGAAGAATTTTTTATTAGTTTCAGATCAATTTTGGTTGGTAGCGACCTCATTAGAGAAAAATTTCGATTTGGAAAATTTGTGTTATGGATTGGATAGTACAAACTCAATTTCAAATTAAACGACAATGATCAAACATTATTTATGTAGACATTCAATCTCACATTGAAATTAACCAGGCGGTGATCAAACATTTATATATGTATACATTCAACTCAGATTTGAAATTAACAATGATGGTAGTCAAACATTTACATATGTATACATTCAATCTCATATTTACATTAAAAATGACGGTGAAATTATTAGGAATCTGCCTCTAGCATTTATAAAATCATCTAGGAGATTATCTCTTGATCTTAAGATCTCACACAATTATGCAAGGTAAAAAAAAAACTAAATTATACAAGTTAATCCAATGCGATTACAAATTTAAATAAAAATACTGTATCCAAAAGTGAGAAGTCAATGATGATCTCCCATGCTTGCGCTGTGTTCCTCTCCTCACTTGCTAACCGTGAAGACCTCACTGGTACCTCCCATCCAACTCTAGGGGTACTCTTCTTCCCCCTTAGCCCCCCGAGCCGCAAAATGACCACGCACAAACACAACCAGAAAAATCTAGCTCCCAGCTCGCCTCGCAAGGTTGAGCTACCACTCTCTCTTTTTCGAGCTGGGTATCCCAACTCTCACAAGAAAAATCATTCAAAGAAATTCTGGCAGCATAACTTTACGCATACCAGTCATGAATCATTCCTCCTTGTAGCCATCTGTTTTATAGAATTTTTCTTAGTGTCCACTTTCCATTTGCACATTTAATTTGTTTTTTAAAAATTAATTAGGAATTACTCTCCTCGTACACTTGTCACCCGTTCCCTCAGTTGCACCAATAAATTTACCATTTTATTTAATTAAATGTCAATTTCCCTCACCCATCCTAAAAGTGCTCCTAAAATTACTCCTAGTTGTCCCTCTATTCCCTCTATTTCCCTTTTAATGACTGGCACCTTTCTAAAACTTAGTAGCATTTAATTTAGGAAATTTATTTAGTTAGACTAGACTAGATTCCTTTCTATGCTTCCACATTCCTTTTTACAATTATTTCATTTCTTATCTTAGTTCCAATTTGGTATTCTTTTGCACATAATTATATAATGAAATCTTTAGATATAATTTTTTTACTCTTTCAAATCCTAACTTGATTTTTCTTTATCCCCCACCATTTATTAAATTTATAATTTAATTTCTTTAGTCTTCTTACCCACTTTAAACTTACACTCAAAATTTTAAACTAGGCTTAGAATGTTTTAGGGGATTTTATAATTAATAAAAATTACTCATTTAATAATTATTTTAAGTTCGGCAATGTCAAAAAAAAAATTGTTTTCTAGGCACATAGGTTCATTGACTCACCTTTATTAAAATCGTGACGTTCCCTTCAAGACGCACCCCATGCTCCAAGGGTGCCACTCGCCTTTATTCGAGTTTTATTTATGCAACGTACTCTTCAAGACACACTATGTTCTCCAAGGGTGCCACTCGCCTTTGTTCAAGTTTTATTTATGCGACGTGCCCTTCAAGACGCACTATGTGCTCCAAGGGTGCCACTCGCCTTTGACTGATTTTGGTATTTGTCCAACCCTTGGAGTCAATACTCCATCAAGAAACCTTGTGAGAGACTAAGGAATAAGGACCTTGCCTTATTGTGCACCCCTTAGAATCTTCGTGAGCGATTATCAAAGTCTGCCCTCACAACATCGTGGATCTTTCGAACTAGGTAATCATTAAATTTGAGCCATGACGAGAGTGCTAGTAGGCTGTGGCAGGGCTGCTGCCACACCTCTCCCTCAATATCTTATTGTTGTGCATGGCCCCTTTACTCCTTATGTGAGTCTGATTAGCAAGCAATCCTCAACTTGCATCCATCAACGAAACACTGTCAATGATCCATAACAACATCATAATATACCCAATCATATGTCACACATGCATAAATAGAAATACCCAAACCATATATAGTCCACTTCTTGACTCGATCCGGAGTTCAAGGAGGTCCATTGATGCCATCAACATCCTCAATCTTTCAAGTTCCCTTCACACTCAGGAGAAACCCGTCAATATCACATGTCTATACATAGATTAAATAACATAATATCATAATCCAACAACATCATCATCATAATCCATAAGCGAAACAAACACCCATATACTAAACCGGATCACTTGCATGTAAGTGTCAAAGAATAAGTCAAATCATCTGTGCGTAAAAGCGGGATGTTACAAGTATGACATCTACTAAATTTATACAATGTATAATAGGAAGGAATGTATTACCTGGTCCTTATCAAAATTATGGGCACTTTTTTCCATTATTGGCTCTTAGTTATTAGTCCTTGTCATGGTAGGAAATATGTAAATCGATTTGTTTTGATTTAACCTTTATGGAATTAGTCAAACAAGTTAATTTACTAGCATACCCCCAAAATGGGGAAGGATGACGTAGAATAAGATTATCCATGGCACCAAAAATGTCTCAGGGCTCAAGTGATTCGCCGAACTATTGAATATGTTCTATTACTACAATTAATCTTTGATACGAGGGATGATCCTACGAAAATCAAAAGAGGGATTTTTGGTTGTATAACATGTCCCTCTTTGTTGTAATTCTGAGATATTTTCCAAATTGAATTAAAACAAAAATATCTAATGTAGCTCTTCCTGTGGATTAGTAAAGTGCTCTATATGCAAGTATAGATGAATGAACAAACATAAGAACCCCTCAAACTACAACTTGCATTTTCCCTTGTTCCCACCCTCATCTATCTAGCTTTGTTTTCTTAACCTCTCATTTTTTAATTGTTCTATTCATAGTAGCCTTATTGTATAACTTCATATCAAGAATGCTACTTTGCCATAGCGTTAAAGGTGCTTAAATATGATTACAATGTAGATGTGACTTAAGCTATAACTTGAAGTTCTCTTTAAATACAATTTACTTGTGAGGAGGTAACCACCTTCCTAACAATACCTCCTCTGGTTCAGTGGATATAAGGCTCACTTCGTAATATATATATATTTACAAAAGCGGGTAATGGATTTTTGATTAAATAAAACAGTGGCGAAGTCACTGGTGCGCTTACACTTATAGTGAGTCAATCTCTACTATTCGGTTACTAGACTTGGAGGTTATACTTTCCTTCCAGGGGAGGGAAGCTTAACAAAATTATTTACTGTGGAGGCTTCTATACAAAATGCCTTCCTCGCTGAAGTATTACAGATTTCCCTTCCTTACATTTGAGATACTGATCAAACTACTTTGGGTCCTGCTTCCATTCCTTGTTCAGTTGGGCCATTTTTTCCTCAAGTTGGCTGATTGTGATTTCAAACTCTTGTTTGGGATTTTTGAGCTCTTTATGCATCTTTCCAAGCTCCTCTGTTAGCCCAAATTTCATAGTGGTGATGTCTTCTTCAAGCATCTCCATCCGCCTTCCTACATCAATGTCTAAATTTTGGAGAAAATCCATTTGGTGATGTAGTATTTGCTTGAGATTTTCCAGGGTGTCTTCCAACGCATTCATCATTTCTTTCATCGTGCATTTATTTCCCGAACTGGATGCCATCTCCTTCGCCTTTGCTTCTTCTCCTGGCTTTCTGCACCTGTGCACACGCCTCTCGTAACTGTCCACTCTTCCTCTTCCCGACTGCCTTATTTGCCTCCGAATGCTCTAGGGATGAAAGGGCTCATCCCTGCTTCCTTTTTTAACTCCAGTTTCTCCCGTATCATTTCCCCTAAACAATTCTCACATTCTGGGAGGGATAGGTGATTTGTAGGACTGATGCCTTTCCTTGGAATTCAACACCTGAATGATGGTTAATTACATCCATGCTAACCTTTTCTTTGTCTTTGAGTTCCTTGGGATCCCCCCTGTACCTTCTGTCATGAGAGTTTCCCTTTTCCAGCTTGCGCCCATGTCTACTCCAAGTCTCTTTTCCCAAGTGTCAAGGTAGTTCCATTCTGGACGTGGTTCCATTCAGTTGTAAGGTTCCAATGTTAGAGAGAGCACCTGTATTGGCCTCTGCATCTGCTGACGCGTTAAGATTCTGAAGGACGTGGTAGAGCTTATAAGATCAGAGATTTTCAAGGAGGAGCTGGATTTTCTCCAAAATGTGATGGAGTTTTTCATTTTTGATGCTTTTACCAAGGATTAAGGCTTGGATTATTAACCGGGAGTCCCCTATAATTACCAGGTCTTAGATGTTGTGGTTAATTGCTTGATTTATCCCTTGCCAGAGAGCTAGTGCTTTTTCTCTGTTGTTCATTTCAATTCCAAGTCCCCAGGCGAAATTGAGTTCTAGGAGACCAGTGGGACTTACCAGGATCCCTCCTCCACCTGCCGAACCTCGATTCCCTTTGGAGGCCCCGTCAAAGAACAAAATATGTTTCTTTTCCCTTCTTTTCCAGTCTTCGAAATCCTGCTCCTCCTTCCGAATCTCCCAGGCTTCCTGATGTGAATTATTGTGTGTTTTCTTTTGCTGATATTGGAGATTAAATTGATCAATCCAATGTTCCTCTTCCTGCTCTAGTGGCCTTGAGTTATTTGCTTTGCAGAAGTAGGGTGCGTTCTCCCCAAAATAGGCCTTTATCTTGGTTGCAACTTGAGCTGGGATGCTTTTGATCTCCCTGAATAACCTTTTATTTTGTTCAAGCCAAATCTTCCAGAGGATGAATTTTGGGATGGTTCTCCAAAGGATGGAGATTTGGCTCTTTTTTTCAGTATGGAAGGGACAAATAGAATTCCATTTTTGGAGGAGGCTGTTAGCATCTTGAGGCATGACTATAGTGTTGGTCTGTAGTCCCAAGGCCAACTGCCAGACTTCTTTAGAGTCAGTGCAACTTAGGAGTAGATGGTCCATGGTTTCTTCTTCTTGAAGACAGAGGGGACATCTGTGAGGGAATTCCAATCCTTTTCTTCTTAAATTTTCTCCAGTTAGGATGCCTCTGTGTGCCATGGTCCAAACGAACATATCAATCTTTGGGATGGATTTGGAGGTCCAAATTGCTTTCCAAATTGTTGGGTTCGAGGGAACGTTAGGGACAGACAAAGTGTGATGATATCCTGCTGCAGTGGTGTAGATTCCAGAGCTCGCACCCCAACCTCTCTTGTATTTTTTTCATTTTTTTAGGGGGGATTTCCCTTGAAGGCAGAACGCCAGAGCATTCCAATCCTCTTCTAAGTCTAGAGGTCTATTAGTTACCTCCCACCTTAGCCACAAATTGTGCTCATCGTTTCCCCAGACTGAGATGTCCCAAAGTGGGGCATCGCCTTCTGGCAAAGCGAGAAGATTGGGGATCCTTTCTTCACCATTGCTGGGCGATCAAGGAATTTTTTCCTTGGTCCTCGAAAGTACTTCTTACAAAGCATTTTTTTACTCTAGGTGGATTTTCTGGTGATCAGGTTCTAGAGAATCTTTGCCCATAAAGCTAGATTTTGAGCATGGATGTTTTTAAAATTGAGGCCTCCTTCTAAGATTGGCTTAGAGACGTTTTCCCAGCTTATTAGATGTAGTTTTCTCCCTGACTGCTTTCCACCTTCCCACATGAATATTCTGAACAATGCTTCAATTTTATGGATTATGGTAGAAGGGGCCAATAACAAGGAGCTTTGATAGATCAGAATGCTAGCTAGAACTGCTTTGATTAGGACCACTTTACCTGCAAGGTTTAACCAGCTTGCTTCCTAAGAGTTTATTTTGTTGTTTAACTTGTCTATCAGCAGATTCCAGTGCGAGGCCCTTGCGTTGTATTTGAAAATTGGAACTCCTAGGTATTTAAAGGCGTCCCAATTGGTACAACCTTCCATTCCCAATACTCTAGCTATTTCAAGCATTTCCTTTGGTGTTATGTTCCATTCAAAGATCTTGCTTTTAGTAAGACTTATGACACTGCTAGAGATTTATGTGTAAACATCTAATTCTTTTTTGAATTTCCTTGTTGTTTGTAAGCTCACTCCTCCCATAAGCAGTGTGTCATCCACAAACTGGGCATGATTAATATCCTTTACCCTTGGGTCTATCCTCAGGCCAAGGAGGTTGTTATGTGTCTGGCAATGATCCAATTGGAAGCTCAGAACTGATGCCTGGATTGAATAAAGAAGAGGAGAAAGGGGTAGCCTTGCCTGAGTCCTCCGGAGGCTTGAAAGAACTTAGTTGCTCGTCCATTCACTAGTGGATCTATCCATGGGGACCCAATACAAGATTTTATCTAGTTTACAAAAGCTGGGGCGAAACCAAACTTTTCCATGACTTTGAATACAAATTTATGTCTAACTCTATCAAACACATTAACAAGATCAATCTTTATTATCATACCTTTGTCTTTCCTCTGGATGCCTGAGTGCAGGGCCTCTTGAACTTGAATGATGTTGTCCACTATATGTCTGCCTTTTACAAACCCACCTTGATTTTTCGGGATGATTATAGGGAGAATTTTTTTCATTCTGTTGGCTATAACTTTTATGAGGATTTTGTAGCTTCTGTTACAGAGGGAGATTGGCCGAAACCTGTCGAAGCTGGTTGCTCATTTTTCTTTCGGGATCAGTGCCAGGAAGGATGAATTTGTTCCACCTCCTAACTTGCTGCAATTATGAGATTTCCGGATCAGTTTCGTTGGATCTGATTTAATTATATCCCAACTGTGTTGATAAAATCTAGTTGTGAATCCATCTGGTCCTGGGGCTTTGTCTGGGTTCATTTTATCAAGTGACTCTTTTATTTCTTGCTGGGTGACTTCCTTTGTTAGGCTGTTGTTGATTTCTTCTTGGATGAGGGTCAGGACAAGAGGGAGTGGGTAGTCTTTGGAATCTATTGCAGTCCCTTATGTTTCTGTGTAGAGAGTTTCGAAGGCTTCTGCTGCAGCTTCTTTTATGCCTTCAAATTCAATTATTGTTTGATTTTGAACCTGAATTTCTGTGACTTTCTTGAACTGCTTTCTCGCCTCAGCTTGTTTATGGAAGTAGTTAGTGTTTTTATCTCCTGCTTCCAACCAAAGACTTCTAGATTTCCGTCGCCATTAATTTTCCTCCTCTCGACAGGCTTGATGCTAGTTCCTTTGAAGTTGGTCTTCTTGATGCAAGATATCTTGAGTGATTTCCTGATTTTCCATTTCCAGCTGATGATTCCCTAGCTTCTTTTGGGCTTCTTGGCGAATTTTAATTGGATTTGATTGGGTTTTTACTCAAGACTTTAGCGTCGTCTTTAGTCTCTTGAGTATTTCTTCCCAAACAAAGAAGGTTGAGCCTCTTACTATGTCATTCCAAACTTTGGTAACCAGCTTCATGAAGATTTCATCTTGGATCCAATTTGGACTAAATCTGAAGGGGATAGGCCCGCGATTCTTGTCAAGAGAAACTTCTAATAGGATTCGTTTGTGGTTTGACACACTGTGCGGGAGGATCGAAGAGGTGGGGGTGAGGCCCAAGAGTAAGAAGGAGCTTTGGACTAAGAATCTGTCTAGTCTGGCAGCGATGTGCCCCAGGCCTACCCTCTTATTTGACCACGTGTATTTACCTTTAGTTGGTTTGATATCTTCTAGCTCCCAGTTTGACATTAGATCTTCTACCCACTCTCTTGCTGGGTCTCGTACAATGGTGCCCCCTTTTTTCTCGGTTGATACTAGGGTCACATTTAGGGCCCCCCCAATAATGATATTGTCAAGATCATTTAGAAGAAGGTAATCTTTTAGGGTATCCCAACAATTTCTTTTTTCCTCCAAAAGGACCGGTACATAAATATTGAAGAGACTTACTAGTCGACCCGTTTCTTTTTTAAGAAGGTTGGTGTGGATCCAGTGCGTACTTGTTTAAGAGTTGACTAGATCGAACTTCATAGTGTTCTAGAGGGTGCCTATACCACATGAGGCACCTCTTGCACTTTCTGCTATTCCTTGGTTTATTTTCCATAATGCATTTATTGTGTTGAGAAAGTCTTGCTTGTCCATATTGGTCTCCTGGAGCAGTAGTGTTAGGATATTTAGACACTTAGGAGTTAGTTAAGATCTACTTGGTCTAATATGTCGTTAGGTAAAAGTGTGTTTCTTTAGTATGCATT
>SNQJ01S0120706.1:24077-49605 GCA_010110895.2 Picea sitchensis
TTCGGTAAAAGTGTGTTTCTTAGTGTGTTTCTTTAGTATGCATTAGTATGCATTTGAAGTTAGAAAATCTGACAGTCACGATATGTTCCCGACATAGAGTGATCCGACGTTTCCTACTCTCCTCGATCTTAACGACCATTGATCCATGGCTTAACACCCGATTGGTCCATGATCTCTATTTAAAGAGCATGGAGGGTCATTTGTCGATGATCGATTGTGAGAAAATCTCTTGTAAAATTTCNCATAGGGGTTTTACCACATGAAAACATCGGTGTGTTGATCTTTGATCTGGTTATGTGAGTGGTTACTGAAGGTGTTCATCCTCTATTGGAATACCTGTGTTGTCGAACAAGTAGGATATCAGACTTTGAGGTTCTTATGATGTCTTTGAGTGCTTCTTCTTTCATTTTGCTACCGAAAACCCTGCAATTCCAGGAGGTTAGTTTCATGGATTACCTGAGGGGGATGTGTGGGCTCCTTGAAGAGCCTTAAAGTGCTTCCTTGTCTGTCTTACATTGATCAACTATTTGATTGTTGGTTGCAAGCCTTTTAGGACGTCTTTGTAGGTTTCTTTGTCTCTTTCTTCTTTCTTGGATTTCCTTCCTTTGCCTATTTTCTTTGGAGTGACCAAGGCATCACTTACACCCTCGTAATAATTGTCTGAGGAGACCTCTCCTTCCTTTGTGTCTGGACTTGTGTCCTTTTCTAGGATATTCTTGCTTTTCTCTTCTTATATTACTGGTGTAGGGGTCTCTCTGATTTCTGGGGATGATTTCTCATGCGTCTCTTCGGCTAAAGGTGCTTTATTTAGATTTTCTTCTGTTGTTTTCCCTGCATGTTCCTGATCCAACAATCTAAAGTTGTTCTCTGCCATTGTGTCTGATTGGTTTCCTTGTTCCTTAGGCAGTGGGGGAGCTTTCTTTTCATTCCTTGGGCCTTTCACTTTGGATTTGGTTTTCCCTTTTCTTGGTTGTTGCCAGCCTTCTCCATTTTCTTTCTCCTTGCTTGGATTTTTAGGACAGTTTCTTTGGAAATGGTCGTATTCGTGGCATCCCCTGCCTTTGAAAGGTAGTTGTTCATAGTCAAGATTTTGGTACTGCTTCCATTCTCCAAACTTAAGTTTGATTACTTCGAGGAGCCCCACCTCTAGGTCCACTTCCGCGCAAATGCACGCGCATGAGTATTGGTCTTTGGGATTCGCCCTGTCAATATATTGACCTAGCCCATTTCTGATTTCCCGGAGCGAAGTGGGGTTCCAGCAGTGGATTGGTAGATTGGGAAGCCTGACCCAAACCGGGACATCCTTGGGAACTTCTACCGTAGGGTCAAAGCTTGGATTCCAACAATTCAGGTATAGCCCTTGAGTGCCCATGAATTATGGCATGTTCCTGAATATGATATCTTTGTCTTCCTGGGAGATGAATTTGAAGATGAAGAATCCTCTTCCCACTGCATAATATGTTACACTTTTTTTTTATCAACGGTCACTAGTTCCTTTGTATCCAATTATCAGTGGTTCAGGCTAATGGCCAGAGCCCCATGAATTGTCCTACCAGTCCATGGTCTAAAAGAGAGATTGCTACCCTCATTGGGTGATCCAGAGGAAGTTCTATTTCCAGGATTGAATCGAGCTTCTTGAAGAAGATGGGGGGTTTAGCTAGACAAAGCTTCTTGCCTTGGGAGGCTAGGAGCTTGCGAAAGGAAGCAACAGTTGAAGGAGGGTGTGGTGGCTCCCCTCCTCCAGGGGCAGCCATAGAAAAAACAACTACGGAGATTCAGAGTCGTAACCCTAGGCAGTCCTCAGAGCGACTCTGCTAACTCATGTTATCGAAGGAATTTGCATGTGAATTTTCCATAGATCTAGGGTTAAAATTCAATACATGCTCCTAGTTGTAGTGGTCACAAACCCCAAGTGAATTATTCTTACATCTTACTAAATCCAACCCTGTAATAAGAAACCTAGTTCAACCTTGAATAAACCGTAATAGATATTGGTTTCTAAAAACCCTAATTGTAGTGAATCGGTTTTCTTTTTTGAAGATCATAATTGTACTGAAAATTGAAATGATTTTAAAGATCACAATATCAATGTCTTTCTTAAAAACAACGTCCTCTGCATAATCCAAATTTTAACATATCACCAATATCGGTGCTACAACTAACATCATTGCCATAAGTTCATGAGTAACATATCACTGAGCTCATGGTAACCAAAGCATGAGCAATTTGACTTCAAGACAAAAATGAGGATAAGGAGTAGAACTATTTTTCATTTTATGAGCCTTGTCTATTTGAAGACTACACATAAAGGATCTTCTCAAGCACCAAACAATAATAGCCCATTAAAATAATCATGAGAAACCAAAAGCTAAGACCATTAAAAAATATAAAATGGTAATAATCACATTAGAGAGACCAAAATATAAAAATTGGATTTTTTTTTAAGAGTGTACACTTAAAAAAGAGCACGATGGGACGAGGATTAGAAACAACTGGCTTGGACTGCTCCAAAGAAGAGAAAAAAGCAGTGGATGATATCATAGTCGATCATTTGGGGAAAGTTATTTCATCATTTCCCCTTCCTCAGTCTTACACACACATAAATTCTTTAAAAGATATTAGTTTCTCCTCAGTATCACGCACACACAAACCCTAAATATATGGTTTCCGTAAAACCTAATTGCAACGAAAAGATCTTAGTTTTTGAAAATGATAATTTAATTGAAATTTGAAATGGTTTTGAAGGTCCTCTGTGTAATCTAAATTTTAACCAATTATGTATGACAAAATACTTGGGTGCTACTGGTAAGATCTCCATTGTGATATATATTCGTGAGTATACAATCGTACCCAAATGATAACAAGAAAGAATATACAAGAAATCAATTTATTTAAAAATATAAAGTAGCCAATTTCCCACTTAGACCGTTCCGAGGAAAAATCAAAGAGCTCATGTGAACAAAAGCATAAGCAATTTGACTTTAGGAAATAAGGAGAATAAATAGTAGGATTGCTTGTTTATTTTACAAACCTCGTCGATTAGAATGTTGAACATAAATTCCCTCCTCGAACCTCAAAGGCAGGAAGCCATTAACATATTCATAAGAACCTAAATTCTGAGCCCATTGAAAAATATAAAATGATGGCATCATATTATAGATGGAAACCCAAAATAGATCAAGGCTGACCTTTATGCATACAATGAAGTTAGGGCCGAACTTTGAATTAAATTTGTTCATTCTTTTGTGCAAACCCTAACTCATAATTATGAAGGGGGTTTACATATATTTATGTGGTGAATAGGAATGTTTAGCATAGATAAGAGAAGAACAGAGTAAGGAAAAGGGATATCAGTGAGCGCAGAGTAAGGAAAATGGATATTAGCGGGATTCAAACTGACAATGGAAGGAACAAAAGCGATCTCTACTGATTTTTTCAATCACATTCATCCATTCATTAGCTTTGTAGGGGAATATGCAATGAGGAGGAGAGGAGGGTTGAAGAGAGCAAAAATAGTAGAAAAATAGGGCTAAGTGTAATTAGTCAATGAACTGAAATAAACAAATAAATACCTATGCAATGAAGGATTAGAAGTTAGGCTTGCCAATATCTTTGATGGAGAGCTTCTATAATTAGATCTTGGTTTTATTCAGTAAGCTTTGAGATTAGCTTGAGCTGAGAAATTCTCCATTCATGGCTTTTTGTGCTGCCAGAAGAAAATGTCTCCCGCAGTTCTCAGACAATGGAATATGCATTGATGACCATATCTAACACACAAATTTGTGAAGGATTACCCCCAAATCTAGAGATTGGCATAAGCATTAGTGTAGATATGAAAATGAGAACCTGGCCACTAGAATTGGGAGTAATTAGCTGAAATATTTCATTTACCACCCCAGTAATTGTCATGGACAATTATCATGGTACAAATGCTATTATTGATCAAGAAGGAGGGCTCCAATATATGATATTCATTTCCACTGATATTGACCAAGAAAGAGGGCTCCAATATGTCATATTCTAGTTGAGGTTGTGCGAACTGCAGAATCTGTGCAGTATTTCCATTTGTTGAAAGAGAAATATCAAGTTGCTGGAAGAGCTCACTGCATCTGGTCTCCCACTCTCTGATTTCTGCGAGGATATTGGGGCTGCAGAAGAGGTAACAATCGAGACACCATCCTCGGTTTCTATTGGCGCAATGGATGAGGGATTTCGCTTGTTCAAGGGATTCCTTGATCTTTCCTAGACATCTTTCCACTAACTTAGGTAACTGTCGTTGTTGATATTCAAATTGATTTTGAATATGGCGTAATGACTCATTCATACAGGCGCGTTCCGTGTTGAGAAGTTGAACGTTCTCCCCCAACTTCATAAAATCCTGCAACTGTTTGAAGAGGGGACCAATAATGGCGTTGATGACCTTTGTCGCCACTCCTGACCCCAGTACAGTCTCGAAATTTGTGGCCATATTAGAAAATGGCAGAGAGAGAATGAAAATTATGTGAATATTGAAACGAAAACAAGGGGCGAAAAAAAGGGACAAGAGTAGGTATGTAATGAGGGAGAAATGGATTTGAGAGCTAGGGTGCAACATAGATAGAAAGGAATAAGGACTGAAAACAAAGGGAAAACAAGGATGAAGAAGTCACTGCTTGGAGTTGGTGAAGGATAAGATACGTGAAGATATGAATGATCAATTCTTGATTAACATATGGCATGTTTTTATTGGCATTCGACAGATGATGAAGGCTATGAGGAAAACCTCCCCATAAAAGAATGCCTTCAACGTAATAATTACTAGCATACCCTCAAAACAAGGGAAAAGGAATGCCAAAGCGAATTGGGGTGGTTATGTTATTTAAAGATCACAAGATTTTTTTTTTGGTTGGAAAATGAATACTTTACAAGGTTAATCTTCATTCCACACATAGCAATATATTTTCAATGATCATGTAACTTTTCAATAATCACAAATATGTGACCGATGCTTTTGCGAGGAATAAAAGAGGAAGAAGATGCACTGATTAAGAGGGTGAAGAGACAACGATGGAGGAAAACCAAAGGAAAATAATAGCATCATAAACTAAACCAAAGTTACCAAAAATACAAGGTAATAAAATATTGTGGAATGTATGGAGCAAAAATATTGAAAACTCATCACAAAATATATTTTTCTACATATATGAAAATTTCAATTTCAATTTCTTCAATCATACAAACAAAACATTTAAAATTATAATAAATTGACAATAAATATTTACAAACACTATCTACATTAAGATATACATTTTAAACCCTATCTAGCGTACAACATTAATATATAGACTAATTTTAGTCTCTTCATAACTTACAAATCTTATCCATAATTCTCATGTTTTAAGATGATTTCATTCTATATTTAATCCCTCTCAAACTTAAATAGTTGTTATCCATAATTGGCATGTCCTAAGATGTCATTTCATTTTATATTAAAATTGTGTTACACAAGTCAAGCACAAACAAAGAGATCTCATACACCAATTTGGTGTCATTCCATGACCATAAGAGTGAATAAAGATACTTTGACATTTTTTTACTTATGATGGGTTGAAAAAAATTGTATTTTGAAAGTAGAAGAGACAAACAGTTATTAAGTTAACTAAAGTTTTGAATGAAGTTGATTACTATTTTAAATTATTTACTTAATTATGATAATAAATCAAAATTTGACTTTTTTTTCCATTATATGAATCTTAATCCATTAATGAGATTTTTAATTATGAGCAGCTGAAAAACATTGTATTTTGAAAACAACATAATAGAAATGTTGTTTAGTTAGCTAAAGTTATGAACGTGGGTAGGAAAGAATATCATGAAGTTGGTTACTATAAACACTTAATTATGATAATAAATTGAACTTTGACTATAATGAAATTTTAAATTCAAATTTAAAAATATTTCTATGATCAACTCACAAAAAACTACCCACTCACAAGTGGTTTCCTTAAAATCCAAATCCCTAACCTGGTGTTTTAGCATTCATGACTGATTATACTGTAAAGCATTGTACTGATTATAATATCTAATAAATTTTGACTAAACTGCCAACTAACTCTATAAAAATATTAGTTTGAGTTCTATAGGATCGTGTCTACGATGTGAAGAAAATGACTCAACTTTAGTTAGTAAAAGTAAAATGGCCAGGCTCATATGTACTTTTAATTGAAATCCATTTTCTTGTTTTACGAAGTTAAAGTGTGTTGTTGCCTCCGGATCAACTCCTAGTACAATATTAGTAGAGTTGTTGAGTAGATCATGTTCACAATAGAAACCATAGACCCTACCCTAACACAAAATCTAATCAATGGGTTTGTTAGCCATACATTTTCATCGCATTTAGCATAGAGCACAACCTCGTCTGCTGTAAAGAAAAACTGCGGAACCGCTGCTTCACAACTATCCCATAGAGTTCGCATATCGTCTTCCCACTTGTTGTGATGACCGATCAATGGCTTGCATTATAAAAATATTGAATTGCTATTTATTATTTAAATTCTTAAAATTTGAAAACATATATAGATTGAATTTACACTTAATTTTAAAAATATTAAATTGTTATTGATTATAATTTTTTAGATAAAATAAAAATCATCTAAAATATTTATTTTTTAATTTAATTATATTATACTTTAAAAAAAATAAAATGTTGAGTATAGTTTTACATGTAAAAAATTCAAAATTATAGTTATTCCATATTCTATAGATTTTATTTTTTAATTTAACTATGTTAAAATCTTTTTAATTTAACATTTTTTAATTTAACTATTTTTTAATTCAACTAGAAATTAAAATGTTGGGCATAGTTTTACGTGTCAAAATTAAAAAATATAATTCTTTGATTTTAAAGGTTTTTAAGCACAACTTTTAAAAACTTAAAAAATACCTAAAAATATACTTTTTAGAAAAAAATCTTAATTAAAATCTACAACAATAAAATTTAATCCAAATTTAACCCATAGAATAGGCATGAGGGCTTCACCTTGCTTACCAATATCTTATCACGTTCATTCATAAAGGTATTTTTTTAACTGTAAAAAATAATGTCAATATATTGTAGGTATTGGGGGGGGATGCGGGGTCTCAAAGAGTTTATAGGTATTGGGGGGTTTAAAAATGGGCAACTAGTAAAAATAGGGGCTTTTTTTATTGGAAAGATGTATTGGGAGGGGGGTTCAACAATAGGATTTTGGGAGATATTTATCAATATCCAGTGAAATTAGGGGTATTCTTTAATATGCCATGAACGAATGCGCTATATCACACATTCATAGAGTGAATACACCAAATAATACCTTTATTGATAGGAAACAATGTTCACTTGCCTCTTCAAGGGGGAAACCTCCTGCAGAGCAACGCTCTATTACCATAATTCTCAAGAAAAAACTTTTCATACCCCCTACTCCTATTTATACTAAATCTATTTGTCCAAAAGAACAATCTCAAGGAAGATCCTTCTAGAAGAGGAAACTTCTATTAGGTCTTCTTACATTTGACTTATTCTTCCTTATTTCTAGGCCTTATTAATATTGGCTTTTATTACATGGAAATATATTATTCTACCTACGTGAGGGGTTAGGGAGGTTAGGTCCCTAACATTCCCTCCCCCTTCAAAAAATCTTTGTCCTCAAGGCTTGAGATGAGGAAATTGTTGCAGAATGGTAGTTGGCTCCCAGGTGGCATTTGTTGGAGTTGTAGCTTTCCACTGGAATAACACTTCCTTGATGGTGTGCTGATGAAGACGACGCTCACGCAGGTCCAAAACGACTTGTGGCTGTAACCAGATGGAGCCTTCTTCATCCAATTCGGGAAGGCTGGTTTAAGTTTGGCACTTAGTTCCAATCACCTTCTTTAAGTAGGAGACATGAAAAACAGGATGGAGCTTAGAATGACTAGACAAAGCTAACTGATAGGCCACCTGTTCCACACACTTGAGAACTGTATAAGGACCATAAAATTTTGGCGCTAGTTTCTAACAATAGTCGCCCTTGAGTGAAGTTTGCTTATAAGGTTGCAGTCAAAGAAACACCTGGTCACCTTCAACAAATTGACGTTCGGAGCGACCTTGATTTGCTTGTTGCTTCATGCGATTATGAGTTATGACCAAATTCTCTTTGAGGGTATGGAGAATAGCCTCTCGAACTGTAAGTGTTTGGTCAACTGCTTGGACCTTCGAGACACCTGACATCTATGAGAGAACTGAAGGTGGATTTTGTCCATATACTGCTTCAAAAGGAGTCATGCGTGTAGTTGTATGATAAGAAGTGTTGTACCACCATTCCGCTAGTGGTAACCATTGAACCCACTGATTTTTCCTTTCAGATGCAAAACACCTCAAATATGTCTCCAAACACTTGTTGACAACTTCACTTTGACCATCAGTCTGGGGATGATAGGTTGTGCTGAGATGCAATTGGGTGCCCTATATCCTGAATAGTTCTTTCCAAAAATTGTTGGTGAAAGTGGGATCTTGATCAGAAACAATGGAATGAGGCATGCCATGAATCTTGAAGACATGATCCATGAAAAGTTGAGCCACAGTGGAGGGGGTAAATGGGTGTTGAAGAGCATGGAAATGAGCATACTTGGAAAGATGATCAACGACCACCATGATGACTGACTTATTGCCCAATTTAGGTAAGCCCACAATAAAATCCATAGAGATGTCCCTCCAAATAGCAGGTGGAATCGGAAGCGGTTATAGTGTGCCAGGGGCTTTGACTGTTTTTCCCTTATTGTGTTGACAAATATCACATTCTGCCACAAAAGTGTGAATGTCCTATTTCATACCATCCCTGAAAAAAGAATGTTTGATCTGGTCATAGGTTTTGGTAAACCATGAGTGCCTAGATGTGGGTGTAGCATGAAGCTCAAAAAGCACCGTGGATTTAAGTTGTGACTATTTACTTAAATACAAATGACCTTTGTAGCAAATATCATCATTATGCCAAGAGTACTCGAGGGAAACTGGAGAATTGGATTGCAAATGTTGGATCAGATGCAAAATTTTTGGATCTTGTAGCCATTCCTAGAGAACAACTTGGAGCCAATATGGTACAATGAAGGAGGGGGAAAAAGGGGATCCTTCATCTTCATATTTTCTTGAAAGAGTGTCAGCAACCACATTTTCTTTGCCTTTCTTGTAAATGATCTCATAATCATAGCCAAAGAGCTTAGTCACCCATTTTTTTTTCTCTGGGGAGGAAGGTCGTTGCTCCAGAAAATACTTGAGGCTTTGATTATCTATCTTAATTTGGAAGCGTTGCCCCAATAGATAAGGGCTCCATAGATCTACTGCATGTAGAATAGCCAGCATTTCCTTTTCATAGATTGATTGGCCCAAATGTCGCTCTGATAGTTGTTTGTTGGTAAAGGCCAAAGGCCAACCATATTGCATAAGGACTGCTCCAATACCTCTCCCAGAAGCATCACATTCTAGGACAAAGGTATTTGTGAAATCAGGAAGGGCCAGGACTAGGGTGGTGCACATAGCCGCCTTCAAGGCTTGAAAGGCCTGATCAACTACGGGAGTCCAAGTGAAATAATTCTTTTTAAGGAGAGCAGTGCAAGGCGCCACAATATTTCCATAATTCTTAACAAACTTGTGATAATATTCTTTTAACCCCAAAAAACCATGCAAGATTTTGAGAGTCTTGGGGTGAGGCCAGTCCTGCATAGCTTTGATCTTCTTAGGATCCACCCTGAAACCTGCCTTGCCAACAATATGACCCAAGTACTCGACTTATGACGCCCCAAAAGAACATTTAGATTGTGTGAGGAAGAGTTGGTGCTAAGAGAGTAGATGTAGAACTCGATCCACATGAGAAAAATGGGTTGTCCAAGTATTATAATAGATGAGAATATCATCAAATAAAACTAAGACAAATTGACAGAGAAAATGACAAAAGACATGATTCATGAGGCGTTGGAAAGTGGAGGGAGCATTACACAAGCCAAAGGGCATGACCAAAAACTCATAGTGGCCCTCATGAGTTCGAAATAAAGTCTTAGGAATGTCTACCTCTTTCATACATATCTGGTGGTAGCTAGAACGAAGATCAAGTTTAGTAAAGAACTAGGCACCACTCAATTCATCCAAGAGATCATCAATGACAGGAATGGGAAATTTGTCTTTGATGGTGAGTTTTTTGAGGGTGCAAAAGTCAGGACACATGCGCCAAGAGCCTTCTTTCTTAAGTACCATGACTAAAAGAGAATAATAGGGGCTCATATTAGGACAGATAATGCCTGCGATAAGAAATTCTTGAACAATTTTCTCAATTTCATTTTTCTGGGCAAAGGGATGACAATAGGGACAAACATTGGGAGGAAGGTTGTTAGGGACAAGGGGAATGGAATGATCATGAACACCACGGGAAGGAGGGAGTCCCCGAGGAGTGGAAAAACAACTTGATGTTTGGAGAGGATGGATTGGAGGTCTGATGACACATAGGGTGTCTCAGTGGTGTGAATGGAATGGAGTTGTGCAATAATGCCAGAATGACCTTTTTTGAGGAGCTTGTCCATGCGATGGAAACTGATGATCTTAGGGGAAACTGTTGTGATGCCTTGGAACTTATATTGGTGGCCCTCCTAGTTGAATTGCATGGTTAATTCCTTAAAATCCATGAGAATGGGACCCAGAGTCCTGAGCCATTCGACACCCAACACAATGTCACAACCACCCACGTCGATAGAAAACATATGAGAATTCATGTTGTACTGACCAATTTGGAGACACACATTTTCACAATGCCCCCCACATTTCATGGATCCACAATTGGCAATCATGTTTTGAAAATTATTGTCTGCACAGATATAGCAATTATTTTCTTGGACAATGCGATGATGAATAAAATTATGGGTGCTTCCACTGTCAACAAGGATGATGACCTTCCGATGCTTAATGTAACCAATTAGATTGAGGGTTTGGGGAGAAGAGAAGCCAGTGCGAGCATTTAGGGAAATGACCAGTTCAACTTCGGAGGGTCAGAAGGTGGAGTCATGTCAGTGGGTTCAGGTGACTCGGCCACAGGGGGAGCCTCAACATCTTCTTCAACAACATCCTCGGAGATGGACATAAAAAGATTTTGTTCCTTACAGTTGTGTCCAGAAAATATTTTTCATCACAATTATAACAAATTCCCTTGAGTTGGTGTTCAGCCATTTCCGCCCTGGTCAATTTATGGATGTTTAGGGGAGTGGAAGGAGGAGTGGGAGTGACTAGTTTAGGGTGAGTAATAAAGGATGGTTTTCTGGTTTGAGAAGAGACAACCTGTTGTGCTTCCTTAGATATTTTAGGAGCTTCCACCCAACTCTGAGGCCGAACCATGAGGACATGGGCACAAATCTCGTCCTTGAGGCCACTGATAAAACATTCTCGGAAAAAAACATCAGATATGCCCTTTGTGCAGAAAGCCAATCACTCAAAAGCAACTATAAAGTCCTCCACTGTGACAATTTGTTTCAACTTTGTAAATGACCTAAATGGTGGGTGTCAGTGTCAAAGCGTTCATAAAGTTCTGCAACAAATTGTGTCCAATCCACATACCCTTGGCAAACATTTTTTCACCATTTCCACCATTTCCAACGTTCTGGATCTAGATGGAGAACACCATACCTTAGTTTTTCCATCTCATCAGTAATGTCATACAAAGAGAAATAATGTTCCATTTTAGTGACTCGGCCTATGGGATCCGAGCTATCAAATTTGTTCACCTCCACGCGAGGGGGATGCAGGTCCCGCTGAAAGTTGTGGGGAGGAGAAGAGGTGGATTGGGAGGATTCATGACCATTAGGGTTATAAGGTGTGGAAGAAGAGCAAGGATATGTGGTGGGGTTAAACAAGGCAGTCAAATTGGTCATTGCGTCCTGGCATTGCTGACAGGTGGAAGTCAATTGAGTGATGGTTGTAGGAAGTGATTCAAGAGGAGTAAGCTGGGAGTTGATGTTACCAATACTAGAGATGATGGAAGTGATATCAGTCTAGGTTCGGTCATAATCTTTGGCCAAGGTGGTGAGACATTGTTCCCAATCTTGGCTACGATTATGGGCCATGGGGATGGGACAGGGGGGGAAATGGGATCACACAGAAATGAGTTATTGGTGATTGGTACCACTATGATCAGTGCAAAGAGAGGAAGTCAATGTGATAGATGCTCAATAATAGGGGTGTTGGGAAGGGGTTGGGCCCACAAATTTTTTTTTGTTAAAAAATGATAGGTATGACTGCGATCAGGGCGAAGAGAGGAATCCAATATGATAGATCTCAAATAATGGTGCCGACAATTATACTACAATTTGAAGAATACTACAGTGACAAAATGGCCAAATGTTTAACAGGAAAAAATGTGTATGAATTTCACAACCATAATGCAGAAGGTACAGTTGCATGACAATAGATCTTGTCTATTATGTTTCTATTTCTGTTCCAAAGGTTAAGGTATTTAGGGTTTCTACAGGCAAGGGTTTTCCCTGTTCTATAGCTCTATGATATATGTACGGGGTCCAACAATAGTACTTGACCCCATATCTCAGGGCACTAACTAAGGAGGCTAGATCGTGCTCTTAGTCATACTACCCGACTACCCAGGTACTAGAGAGTATCTTCCCAAGTTTTTTTCTCGGTGGCACTATAACAGTCAGGTGGCTGATTGGTTTATCTATGGAGGGCTTTAAGATATCTAGGTCGATCCATATACAGGTGTTGTCTGATACACTACCACTCGAAGGGGTACCAAAAGGGGTTACAAGGGTGGCCAACAATGTGTGCTTAAGTACCACTTGTAGTTCCTACGTGTATGCTTCCCCAACCGTGGATTTATGTGTTGAACAACATATCTCTATAGATTTAAGACGTCGTAATACGTCTCTACCTAGAAAAAAAATACCCCACAATTTTCTTCCAAGGAAAGTGCTCAGATACCACTTGTAAGGTACCAGATCTATTATAATAGCATGAAACATAAATATTGCAGAGGATAACAATGAAACAACACAGTATATGAAACCACACCACCAAATAATATCTTTATTGATAGGAAACAATGTTCACTTGCCTCTTCGAGGGGGAAACCTCCAGTAGAGAAACGCTCTATTACAATAATTCTCAAGAAAAAACTTCTCATACCCTCTACTCCTATTTATACTAAATCTATCTATCCAAAGGAACAGTCTAGAGGAAGATCCTTCTAGAAGCAGAGGCTTCTATTAGGTCTTACATTTGACTTATTCTTCCTTATTGCCAGGCCTTATTAATATTGACCTTTATTACATGAAAATATATTATTCTACCTACGTGAAGGGTTGGGGAGGTTAGGTCCCTAACACAACGTATATTAGATTTGCAATGGTGATAAAAATTGCAGATACGTTAAAAACATTGCAATGAAACATCAAAAGAAGTAACTCTATATTTTCAACAAAGCCATACATAATCAAATTTCACCACACAATATCTTTGAAACACATATATAACTAAAAAAAAACACCATACAATATCTTTGAAACATATATAACCCATAAAAACAAAGTCATTTAAACATAATGATAAGTAATATAAATAAAACCTAATAATTATACAACCTAAAGCAAATATTCCTTCCTTTGGTACTAATTTTTCTTTTGTAAATTTACTTTATAACTCCTAGAATGCAGATTCCTTAGGGAAAGACCTCCACCACTCATGATTTGATGTTTAATGGGCTGTCCAATAAGAATAAATATAAATAAAGGAGGGAATTCCTTATGAAAATACCTCCCTCCACCACTAGTGATTCAATGATTATCGAGCTGTCCAACAAGAGTAACTAGCAATTGCCCCTAAAGGTGAAAAAAGTACGATGTTATAAGGTGAAAAGGTCGAAATGATTTTTTAAAAATTTAGTTAAGTAATCTAAGAACAATATGATCGCATGAACATAGATAGTGTTACATTATTAGAAGTGGCTATGTCAAATATGTAATTGGAAATGTCAAACATCATAGGATTCATCACTATCCATGGAGATAGAAATTTTGGTGTAGTGCATGCTATACATTGGGTGAAAGGAAACTTTGGGTCCATGCTATGTGTAGGGAAACTTCGTTCAGTGTCATACATCGCAAAGAAAGAAAGATCCAAAGAACTATGGTTGAGTATGGGTTACCATAGTCATCATTTTAAACATTGTAAGACATGATAACCTCGGTCTCCAATATGTTAGTATATAGTGTCTTTTTCTATAATGAGTGCTCCTTCATTGACACTACAAGGAAAGCCTTGGATTTTTGGAAGTTTTTCTTTGATTTACATTGGAATCTATAATATCCATTATAAGTTTAATTGTGTTGTCTTCTCTCATAATTTTTACAAGGCACTTAGGGGTGAATCTAAATATTTAAATATACATAAGCAACACAACTCAACCCTCTACTAAGTACATAGTTGAACACAACCTAATACTCTGAAAGTACATATATGGATATGGCCCGAGGTAACATCTATGCATCCCATTCAAAAAATTTACAACATATGAAAAGAAAAATAAATAAATGCACCAATGAAGCTTTAGAAAACCACTTACATTTGATAATACTGAGCAGAAATAGCAATATGAAGGAAGGGAAAGCCCAGAAATATACCAATAATACAATCCTTTCAATTAAAATGAGAATTTGAAGTGTTAAATTTTTACACTTTCAAAATGTTATACTAAAAAAAAAAAATAGTATTTGATAAATATCAAAATAATACATTCCATAAATTCACACATAGATTAAGCTAAATTTAATCCAATTTTATTACTGGTGAGGAATTGAAGTGTCAACTTAAATTTTTACACTTACAAAAAGTATACCACAAAATATTAATAGAAAAGTGAAAAATTAGCATTCCATAAATTCAAACATGAATTATAATACATCTACACTGTTTTTATCATTTGAAGACATGCATCATATATGGATTTAGTCTCAACAAATTTTATTATTTTGTTACCCATATTGCATTTATGCCCAAAGTTAAATTGAATACGGATATGCCTGATCTCACTCCAGTTTTCCATAAAACAAATGAATTCCATTTGTGAAATAGCCCCCTCATAGGAGACAGCCAAACTAAAAATAGGAGACAATTAAAAAAGAGCACCAAGTTTTTTAGTCACGTTCTGCATCATAAATTATTCACTGTTTGATGACTTATTTTCTTCTCAAAGGGGTTTGAACAGGGGATACACGTTTCTTTGGGACTAACTCAGACACTCCACATAGCTTTGTGTCATCTTTCCATTCCTCCCTGCCACCGCCATTGAAATTCAACTCATAAATATAAATATAAATGAAGCAAAAAAAAATTATAAAACTAAATAAATATATGACGTGATGATTTATCATGTGCAAGTGGATAACTTGCAACCTGGAACTTAAGGTATCTTCCTTTAAAAGATGAAATTTCGTTTTACTATAACATCCTACGGAGAACAACCCTTGTCTGGCATCAAAACTATCTATGTACAAATAAATTTAATTTACCTCAACAACATGAGAAGTGGCTGAATTCTCATTGATATCCAAGACAAATATTTACAATGTTTGTGGGTTGGATCTCTCTTAGCCACCAATGACAAGAAATAAAACAAATTACAGAACTGCTTGTTTTAAAGTTAGAGATTGTACAGTTGGGAAAACAAAATTCTGCATATTTTGATCTGCTTTAGGTTTGGGCGGTCATGGCATCAAATTTAATTATGAAACAATGCCTTTTACTTGAACGATATGTCTGGGTAGTGAACAATCTATTGTTCGTTCCGAGGAATCCAGAAAGCATAATGGGATAAATTTTTCTATGTGTAGATTGACTTTGGAAGCTTTGGTACTGGATTGAGGCACCGGGCACATCATGACACATCTCTGTTTTCAACTGGCGCTTTTGAAAAGGACTAAAAAAAAATGTTTTTCACACAAAATCACACAATAATATTTGTTTTCTCTCAAGCCACTGGACCTTACAACAATACTTTGTTAAAATATTTGTTTTCCCACAACATACTAATCTTTTGAAAAACGAGTTCCATATATCCATATCTACTACATAATTCTACACAGAGACCAAAGATTTAGCATTCTTTGGATCAAATGTCACTCGGAGTAAGTTTAACGATGTTCTTTAACTTCTACTTCCATCT
This sequence comes from Picea sitchensis, assembly GCA_010110895.2. Lineage (NCBI taxonomy): Eukaryota > Viridiplantae > Streptophyta > Pinopsida > Pinales > Pinaceae > Picea > Picea sitchensis. The sequence goes on from SNQJ01S0120706.1 coordinate 40,277, forward strand.
ATATGCTTCAACAAAGCTTACTCAGTGAAAAGTCAAGACACTTATTCTCAGATTTAAGCTCTGCATACAGTAAAGAAACGTTGCATAATATTTCACATTGAAAACCACGGAAAATATATTTCGGATATGAATTTCTTACCAGTTCAAGCATCTGCGGTGTCCAATAGTGTTAATTCGTGGAAACCTCTGATATTGTCGCAAAGTCGAGCATTTACACTACAAGCTTCCCCTGCTGCCCTAGGTACATGAAATACAAGGTTATTTGAAGCCAAACCTCTGATTTTCCGCAAAGTTGAGCATTTACACTACTGCCCTAGGTACATGAAAACCAACAAGGTTATTTGAAGCCAAACATGGGCAAATACAACATCATTTAGATGGGACCTCTACTGCCTCGATCATGATGGCCCATTTGCCTCCTCCACCGCATGTTAGTGCCCAAAAGATATCATCAGCCACATTCCGCACTTGCTGATAAGGTGCAGCTAGAAGCACAGGGCGTTTTTTTGTTTTTTAATTCGTTGTGGAAAAAAACACGTGTTACTTGTTTAATATGATGCCGACAGATTACAAAAAGTTGGAAGGGAACCTCCCCTTAAAAGAACGTCTTTGGCGTAATAATATGACGTTTTTTTTTTGTTTTTTTTTTCAATAAAGTGCTATCAAGTTGAATTAATTTTAATTGAAAATTTGGGATTTCATATTGTGATTGCCAAATTTCACTTATAATTTCATTTTCCCTTTATACATAAACACATACATATATAAGTTTATATTTATTAGTTTCTGCCAAAGGCCTGGGATTATAGCAATGAGTTGCCCTTTGACTCTGTATTAGTTTATTGTTGACTTTAAATTTGTGTGCAATATCCAATGTGTAACATAGGAAATCAATATATGTATTTTTTTTAATAATAGAAAAATACATTTTTCTAAAATTTAATTGGCTGATATCTTTGATGTGTTATTGCAGGCTTCACATCATTCAATGTATAAAATTGATTATACAATTAATGAATTTGTCAGTTTGACAGCACACTGCACTCCTTTGGTCTCCTAACATTCAATTGCAATTCGAGAACACACTTGTTTTGACATTGACGTCGACTTGAATGTTCTTAAATATTGCTTGTTTTCGATGGCTCCACCTCTGAAGTACCACCGAGCAGTGGGCTGTTAAACTCATGTTACAATGTCACCTGAGACATCTGCAACTTGAAGGTGAAATAAAGAAGTCTTCAACTACCCTGGTCCTGCATCGCTTTACTCTTTGCATTATCATGCTCGATACAATGGAGAAACACAGAGGAGTAATTGCAGGGTTACTACAAATGTTTATGCTGTCATTAAACTCATCATGCCTAGGGAAAAATTTGGAATGTGCAGAAGAAGACCAGGCTGCATTATCAGATTTTCAAAGTGGGCATCTTGGATGATCCCAATGGAGTTCTTGAATCGTGCACTGGAGACAATTGCTACCAATGGAGCGGTGTGTTATGCGACAGTCAAAATGGCCGAGTAGTAAATCTCATTCTCAATGCGTACCAAGGCAACAACAGTGAATACATGAGTGGAACTATATCTGAATCCATCGGTAAGCTCTCTTCTCTCCAGACCTTTATTGTTTTAAGCTGGAAAAATATCGACGCATAAATCCCATCTTCCATTTCTAGCCTATAGATTTTTATATACAGTGTATGCTTGAGACTTCATGTGAACATTTAGTACAAAATTCCAGTGCTTTACTTTGGAAATTACAAATTGCATTATGTGATTTTTTGAATAATAGTATCGGTTATATAACATAAAATCTTTATAGTATTGGGTATATGACGTGAAACTATTTATCAAAAGAAGTAACTCTATATTTTCAACAAAGCAATGATACATGTTGAACACATTTCACCAATATACGTGTTTCATGATTGTATTTTTACTATTGAGAGGGTTTAACAACACATGAATTACTAGGAGTTCCTGCCAGTTAGGCATCCAAGCAATGTAAAACATTCTGTGTAATAGGAAAAACAGAAATATTTTATACGATAGATACTTGGTTGATTGAATTTTGTAAATAAAAGTTATTATAAAAATGCATATATCACATTTATATATTCAATTAATTTATACATATAGAAGGGGATGGTTGTGTGACAATTGATACGATAGAGACAGATACTATACATTCTCAAAAGCCCTGTAAAATATGAGACATGCAGCTTGGTTTCGCAAGCTACTCAATAGAGTTCTACCTACATTAATCCTGCAGTTTTTGCTTGCAGAAGACATCATTAGTTGAATGTATTCTTAGTCAAAGGTTCTTGTTGTTCTTGTGTTGGCTATCCAAAGATCTGGTTCTGTTGAAGCATTGTGCTTGGTGTCAACAACTTCCAATTCTTTATTGGTGCGTGGGGCTTACCAGGTGAACCGCTTCTTTACCAAGTGGCCATTTATAATATACCAGCTTATGTTTCTTTAACACTTTACCACCGCTAACCATATCAAGGGTTTTTTACTGCGACGCGTTTCCTCAACTGAATGGTGCTATGGCAGCGTGGTAATCCTGGGTACTGCTAACCATATGGTTCACTTGATGTTTTAGTATTATGACAGATCAAGGAATAAAACAACATATTGTAAAGCATTGTAGTAGTTATAATATCTAATAAATTTTGGCTAAACTTATAAAAATATTCGTTTGAATTCTATAGGATCTTGTATTAATCGAGCCCTTGAGTAAATGCATCTGCTACTTATAGCGTGAAGAAAATAAAACAAATTTAGTTCATAAATAAATTACAAAGTGGAAACTGCCAAGTTGTTATCAAAACATATATGATACATTGTAATTTTTTATTGAAATTTTCTAATTGAAATTTTGGATTGTCATTCCTGTACAGACAAAAGACTGTGGATAAATTTAGTGACTTTCCGCATCTTTTGTTTCTTCAACTATACTCTGTGAACGACTCATAGGCAGTTAAACCACGCCATTTTGTAACTCCTCTTCTAATTAAGACCGTGGATAAATTTAGTGACTTGCCGCATCTTTTGTTTCTTCAAATATACTCTGTTAATGACTCATAGGCAGTTAAACCACGCCATTTTGTAACTCCTCTTCTAATTTAATAAATTCTTCACTGGAAAAACAATAGTAACCAAGAAAATTATCTATGTTCCATTACTAATGTTACAATCTATAATCTATTGATAATATGACATAAACAAGTATTCATAATACTCTATAAGAAAAAGGTGTAACTAATTTCTCAACTTACGATTCTATTGACTTTATAAAACTGTCAACAAGTGGTCACTGTCAATGGATGAAGTCATAGCTCTATACATGCCTTGAGTTTTGGTTCTCCTCAACTCTTCTTAACCAACAAATTTTTTTGCCTGTATCCTTTTAAGGGCTATCTTGCACAACCTAATTAATTAAAGATTGAATTATTTTCATTTCACACACAAATCTGTTAGTCACCTCTCTTAATCTAAAGTCTATTAGATTTTGACAAAATTGAAAAAATAAAACAATCTGCAATCTCTTAAAGTGGATCACAATCTAGTTGAAGGAAATATGTGTTGCTTTACTGGAATTTAGCAAGATGAAACTACCTTGCATTATAGGACCATGTGAAAGAGGTCCTTATTCAGGCATATTAATCACATGATACAACCATAGAGACTTGATTCCATGAAAATTTGAAAGGTTGGTTAACTTTTGAAAGCATCATTATGTCTACCCACTTACTGTTGGATGCCATATTGAATTACCCACCTTAGCATGAATCCCATTTTGTTCACCTCACTTCCCTCTTAAGAATGAAGCAACATGAATCTCTTTGGAGACATCTGATAAAATTGAAGGTGAAAGCTCATTGGCAGGATAACATGGCCTCTGTGAAAGGATGATAGATAAAAATTGAGAAGCGTCCATGATTTTTTATAAAAGAATGTGACAAGAAGCGTGGGACTTCCATATTTTCTTAGCAACCTCAACATTAGAGGAATCTAAAATAATCCCAACTTCAATCTCAATGAAGAGATACAATACACTAAACTTAAAGTTGTTGTTTATCACATCTCTTTTGTAAAAAAGATCAAAGTCTCTTTTTTGCTTGGGTTAACATGGCCTCTTTTTGCTTGGGTTAATTCCAGGTTAGGTGTCAGTTCATTTCAACAAGGTTTTCATCTTAAATTCCCTCAAAACCTATTCATGTGGCAGTCTTTAAAATATGTGATACATAAACTATCTATGGGGTGTTAGACATATTGCAATTTAAGGTGACTCTGAGAATTTCCTCCCATGTAGGATAATTTTAAAGCAACCAAATATTTGCATAAACCAAGTTTTTTCCTTGCAGGAGGTTTGGCTGGAATAAGATGGATGCTTAAGAGGAAATGTTCCAATTTTTCCATGTGACTGATTGGGTGAATGGGGGTGCATGGAGTAAAACTCATTGATGGTAACCTGAGTAGAGTTTCATATAGTAGCACATTGTGATAGTAAGGAGGAAACATACAATACATGATTGGTTATCAACAATGCATACATCTATAAATGCACTGAACAAAAGAAAGGTACTTAAGGAAAAGTGGTGTTACTCTTATGTTCATAACAATCAATCACTTTCAGTACCAAGAGAGAACTATGTAGGAAACCATATTACTCCAGAGAAAAATGTTCAAACTAATCTATAAAAAATAAGGTTATCGCAATTCTTTCGGTACATGGAGAAGGCTTTCATAAGACTGATAATATTTTAAGCTCTAGAACATTTCCAACAAGACCTGAAGCATGCTAGTGCTCATCAGTAAATTGTTATCAACATGATTCTACATTGTTGAACCACTAGAGCTTCCTGCCTTGTTGTTCTTAATCACAATCCTACTCAAGATATATACAAAAGGAAATTGAAATAGGCCATCTCAAAGTCCTCTTAAGTAAGCTTCTAAGATTGTATTAGCCAAAATAGAGAACAAACTTATCTGTAATATGATAATGATAATGAAAATTCTTAAAATAATGAAATATTGATTTAAAATAGGAGTATTTAAAACATTTATCTGTATTATTATGTATTATGTAAATATTGACAATATAATTTCAGGGAATACATTTAAACCTAAATGTGCTAATGGTAAAATATTATGCATGTGTACAACTCATATATTAATATTCATGTCAACAACCTAGAATCTGTTAGGTCATGATAGGTGAAAAATTCTCATATTATAAACTAATATGTATGAACATACTTAATGAGTATGCCATTAGAATGACCACTGCATTATTAATGTCCAAAAGCACCAAATGCAAACAATAAAGTTTGTTCAGTTCACATTTGCAAATTCCTGAAAAAAAACTACAACTGAAAAAAAACATTTAAAAGAAGGGAACACTGAGAAATATAAAATTTAAATAACAAGAATGAGCACGAGTCACAAATAAAAAATAAAAACTTCCATAAGATGGTCAATAGGATCACATTACATTATTAATTTGCTGGATTTTTCTTGTTTTGGTCAATGCTCAGTGCGTTTCTTTTTCCTCTTCTTCTCTTTAAACATGTATGGTGCTCTAGCTAAGGAAATTACTAAATTTTTATTATTTTTTTCAATAAATTATATCTATATAAATACCAAAATGTATTTTTTGTTTTCCCCGTATCAGTCAATATGTGCCAAAGGAGAAAGGAGGCATATTAGACCCTTTTCTATTGTTCATTGTTCATTCCATCGATGTTATGTTCCTCTCCATGTAGGAAGAGAATAAATAACTCGATCAAAATTTATCCAGCACGTCCAAATGTATTCATCCCACCACAACTAGTGAGCTAGGATTGATAAAAGCAGTTCCAACATTTATGAAAGGCTATAAAAGGTACTTACCAAAACATATAAATGTAGTAGCATTGCATGAAGTGTTACATGGAAACAAAGGCTATAAAGGAACCTACCAAAACATAGGATTGTAGTAGGATTGCATTAAGTATTTTTGAGATAGATAAAAAATCAAGAAAAGAAACAAAAATTGAATAAACCCCAATTGAAAATAAGAAACATAGATTATAAATTATTGCCAAAAAACATTGTATCTTTAGCGAGTGTGAGTGTTTCCCATTAAAATTGAGCATATCTCATCATTTACATAAACAACACACCTAATCATGATTAGAACTTGGACATCAAACAATGGTATATTAAAAAAGAATGTACCTTAAAGAGTTTGTTATTAATAATGTATGTTCTCTAGATAAATAACAAAGATTAATCCATAGAGATCAATAGATCAGATGTAGATAGATCTCAAATACAATCCGTGGAACAATGGAACAATCACCAAAAAATTGTTAGCACTTTCTCTCAATGTGGCATCTGATTTGAGCTTCTTGCACGTGCATATAATTCTGATGTAGACCACCATGATAGCATGTGTCTACCCAAGCATAAATCACCATGATAACAAAAATACATGGTCCTTACAAAAGCGAAGTCAAAATTTACAAGTGAAGTGCAGATACATACAAATAAAGAAAAGAAACCTGATCCATGATCTTTCACATACATCCAAAAATGGTAGACAAACCCAGAACAAGTCCTTGAGCACATGACCATATCCCAATTTTACTTTCAATAGCAGTTCCTTACAATTTGAAGCCAAGCAATGACACCAGCCACAACAAGATCAATTCCAATGCCACTATGAGTTGTTTAAGTGTAGAATTGGAGTTCCTATTGAAACTTTGTAGAATCATCACCACTTTCACCCTGTTGTTGATGACTGGAACCCATGAACTAGTGCTCTGATTTAGTATTTTTATTGTATGCACTCAGTGCAACGATCATTCCCAAATTCCCTTTAGCCCCAAGACCTAACCCAGTTCCAGCCTGTGATGTATCTTGCAATAGCATGGAGGTCAAAGGCATATGTCTCAAGTGCCCACCTGAAAATTCCAACTCCATTCCTCCAGGGAGATTGAGTCTAGGCATAATCATGCCTCTGGGAAAGACATATGTAAGTGACATAACTCCAGGATTAGTCATAGAAGAGGGATTGGTGGAACCAGGAGGGGCCACCGCGCTGCCACAGCACTAGCCATGTTGTACATGGGACCTACAAAACTAGAAGGAAAATTCCATATCTGCTGATTAGAGGGACCTCCACCAACAATACCATGAGTCGAGGCGGAGCTTCCCATGACAGTAAGCATCCAGAATGCTCCAGACATGGAACCCCCTCTGTCTGGAGTCACTTCCCACATGGAAATAAGACTTGATGCCTATGGATGGGTAGTGTTATGAGACAATGGTGCCTCCTGTGCTTGAGGTGGGGGCTGCAGTGGAGTCTTCCTCGTTGTAGGTGCAGGCTTCGCAGGGACAACATTGAAATTTGCATGGTTACAAATTTTTTGTGAGTTTACTGTGCCCGTTTGCACTCACTTTATAATACTCAGTTCATTCGTGAAATTACTCTCTTATTTTCTTTTCATACTCTCATCATTATTTCTTAGTAAAACAAATATATTATCGTTAAATAACTAGAAATATTTTGCTGGATGTGTTTAATTCAGTGAGAATATGATTATTATACCATTTTTATTTATTTTTGTATAAATTTGTAATTTAAATTTTTTATTAAAAAAATTCTTAAATAATAAGCTTATACAGGGTTTAAGGATTCTATATTTACATTTTCAGATTTTAGTAAATCTCAATAAATCCGAAATTAAAGATAATAACTTAACAATTATAAATCACTTGGTTTCAAAAATTTTGTTCTTTATTTATTTAAACAATATCTTTAATTGTTGAACAATGTAGATAAACAGTTTTGTTGATAGATAACTAATTAAAATATACAGTAATACACATTATATATTTTATATATATCTATTTTTTCACTTAGTCATCATATTTTATATATACAGTCTAAGTGAGTCTAATGGTTAAGAACATGTGTTTCCTCTTAAGAGGTCACAGGTTCAAATCCAGAGGGGGGTAGGGTATGTATACCTTCGTAGACTTTACCAGTCAAATAGCTGGGTGGAGGGGGGTTCCTTGTCCCACAAACAAGGGGGTCTCATACACCAATTTGATGTGTTGGATTGACCATAACCTTAAAAATAGATTATTATTATTATTATTATTATTATTATTATGATTTGATGACATAACATTAATGGACAACAAAATTATGATGGAATAATAATGTCATAATTTAATGCAAGAGAACCTTTTAATTAATTAAAAGTGAATTAGAGAGAAAATGAAAACTATTTGAAATTGAAATTGATGATAGAATATATCATAATTTGGTATAAGAGAATTTTTTAATTAATAATTTGGTATAAAAGAATTTTTTAATTAAAAATGAATTAAAGAGAATTTGAATACATAAGAATTAAGTATTTTGGGTACTTCAAACCTTACAATAAAGCTGTTTATTTACAATATAGGTCCTTTCACTGCAGTTATTTAATCCGAGAAGCCAAACTTGACATGAAAGTCAATTGAAGAAGCTTTACAATTATAATGGTAATGCGATGCTACTGTGTATTATTTTTTTTATAAAACAAGCCAAAATGCCATCGTTGTTGATTGTGTTGCATATAATTGATCGTAACTGGATGTGTATATTTTTTTTTTTAATAAAATCAATTTCATTTAAACCTTTTTTAAACGAGGAAACTTTGATTACTGAAATTATTATTTTTTTTCACATAAATCGATACCCGCTCAAATTCTGTAAACTTTTTTTAAATGAAGAAACTCCGATTACTGTGTACAATTTTCCTGTTATTGCATGTATAAAGTTTGAATTTTTAAAATTTAAATATAATATAATGTAGCATTCATCTTAACATGTTTAAGATTTCTATATTGTTTGCCTTGTTTTATGTAAGCGGCTAAATATATAAGTAACCAATTATAAAGATTACTTTGTTTATGAAAATAGGATTTAATGTTTAATAAAGTTGTATTTATTTGTTATTAGTTGTTCAATTGATTATGGTAGATATATTAATTTTATTTGATAAATTATATTATATTTTTATTTTAACTTATTTTATTTTATAGAAAATTTGAAAATATTTTAAAAATATTAATTATTGTATTTGAAAATGTTTGAAAAATATTAATTATTGTTTGGATAATGAAATTGTATTTATATTTATGTGAAACATTCTTTTAAATGTTGAAATGGTTTAACATGCAATTTGTTTGCAAATCATTATTAGATTTGTTGATCATTTTAAGATTAAAAGGTTTATAAAAGTTTTGAAAACATATGTGTTTTAAAAGGTTTAGCTATGTGTTTCCTT
>SNQJ01S0120708.1:0-14222 GCA_010110895.2 Picea sitchensis
GATGTTGAGGATTCCACATCATACCTTATTAGTGATGCTCATGATGATGAGGATGTGCGTGAGGAGGAGTTGGTAGCAGATGAAATACCTTGTGAGGTTGACCTAAAATCTCAAGAGATGTGTATCAGAGGTGAGAGAGAGGTAGTTGGTTTTGAGGAGGTTTGTTCACATGGTTCACCTACTGAGATGGATCTCATTTCTCAGGAGGTGTTTTTGAGTGATGTTGGGTAGAGTGGTACAACAGATGTTGGGGTGTACTCTGATGAGGATTCCACAATTGACCTTGGTAGCAAGAGTCACGAGGTAGCACTTCAGCATGATGTGGATATTTGTTTGTGTGAGTCACACCATTTGACAGGGAAACTGAAGGTTCGCGAGGACATGATTGTGGCAGCCATGAGACACCTCGATGGCACACATACATTGGTGGCTGATTTTTGTTGGAGGGCCACTATGGCACCGAACAACTTGGGAGGAGATATTTCCCTTGTGGATTTTATTACACTCAAGGAGGCTATGGTAGTGACCAGATATAACTACCTACACCTTCTTGCATATAGGGATTATCTTCTCGTAGTGGGTGGCGTGTACTAGGGTGCGTTGGAAGGGAAAGAGCATGAGGTAAATAGATTTACCTGTGCGCTGGTGAACACATAGGACTCCTTGGAGAGCACACAGATGGTCCTTCAAAAATCTAAGTTATAGGTAGGGAAGCTTCGGGAGGAGTTCAGTCAGGCATCTCTTTCATCCATTTCAATAGACAGTTAGTCATATACATCAACCTTCTCTTAGGAGTTTGTCAGTGACATTGTCGAATTGATGGAGGAGCCTCATATGATGGGCGAGAATGAGGGGCATTCAGACTTATGGGCGATTGTAGAGAGACATGACACAAAGATTTTTGAGGATGCGCATGTGTTACAGGAGCCACCACCTTTGGTGAACTGCTTGATGCTCATGATGAGACAATTGAGCATAAACTCATGGATTGTGGAGACAAGTACATTTCGGGTGAGGACACATCCATTTGGGATCCAAGTTAGTTGACACCCATGATGAGGACATGTCTATACAGGATCCAGGGTCAGTTGATACTCATGGATTGGTTGATACAGTGGTACATCCAGGATACAAGATGGTACCGAAGGACATAGGAATATGCAGTGGTATACAGGGCCATATGGTGATAAACAGTGGTCTACATTGGCATGTAGAGGTGTACAATGGTGCACATGGGGATGCATTGGAGTGCAGGGCAGAGACATATTTGATGGAGCATGGAGTTTCCAGTGGATAGTGTTCCGCTTCGTTGTTGCAGTGCATGGATTTTGGAGATCATATCATCAACAGTCGTAGTACCTATGATGATGGAGAGAGTAGGGTTGACCGTCAATGTGAGGAGACACCTTTGGATGTGTATGATGGCATGGGAGTAGCGTGGAGTCTGAGTGAATGCTCAGAAAGTCGGACATACAGTCGTGCATGGATGAGTTCTTGATCATACCCTTGGGATTGACCAATGTGTGTGACACTTTCCAGTTGGACATACAGTCATGGAGGTTTTTGCTACCATTCCTTGATGCTCTCATCAGGTACAAAAAAACATGGGACAATTATGTGAGGCAGTTGGGTGAGCCCCGAGCCATTATAGATATGACAAAGATTCTCCATTTGGGGCATGTGGACAATGCGCTGGTTGACAGAGGGAAATTGAGGGACGGCATGATCTACTATAGAGATGGCCCATATTTAGTCTCAGAGACCACAGTTAGGGAGATGCTCATGAGGGTGACGTATGATACATCTTGGGAAAGGCATTCCAAGAATTTGTATGATTTTGAGGCACCACAGGAGATAGGGCTATTTTTCAATGGGGTGTCTAAACTCCAGGCTTTGTCTGCATACATTTTCAAGAGTGAGGATGGCATATTTCTCTATGCGAGTTGGAAGCATAAGGACATATTAGTAGGCATAGGGTTGATTTCTAGTATCTGGTTTTCATCAGTTGGTACCATATAGGGTTCAATATATTGGCTCAACTGGATTCCGACAGTTATCAGTATGGCACAACAACAATCAGTGGGATTTGGAAGTGGTGGACTTCCAAATTGGCTATGGGATCCGGGGATTCATTTGGTCGGTAGTTTCTTTCACTTCTTGATGGACCGGGTTGCGCCAACGAGCGGTCTACCCTAGTCTTGGATTGTCATGACAACGCTTACTGGGATTCGTTCTATATGGTGACACAAGTTCTCTCTTTTGATACCCAAGATTGAGTATGGCAGTGGATTTGCATAATTTGGTTCTGTAGGGACACCTTTACAGATTATGCTTCTTGATAGAAGGCCCAATATTTACAGGTATTTTAGCATGGGGATCCAGGAGTGGGAAATCCAGTATTTGTATATTGGGAAAACAATCATGGCCAGAGTGGTGTAGCATCAGCATGATGACCCCTTTCGGAGATTAGCGTGGGACCCTGGGATAACAGGACTGGGAATTTCATTGACTGATAGAGGTGAGTGGATCCTTGTAGGGGGGAATCATTCAGATTTTCCATTGAGCTTCAATTTTGAGGAGAGCGTTTCACTTTTTAGTGATTCGCTAAGGTCTTGTAGCTCCTCACTATGGCGGCAGTATATTCATCCGGAGGAGGCCATGTTTGGCTTGGAGTGGTCATGGAGGTCAGGATCATTTTCTATGGAGGCCGAGTGTTACTTTCAGGAGTTCTCTCATGATATGTGTGAGAGTGTCTCCCTAGTAAAGAGACTCGTTGAGTGGTTGATTGAGTTTTTGCAGTACCGTGTTTCTCTACCCATCAATAACATTCAGGAGGAGACTTTTTATGTCAGTACCTCACCGGACAATGAGTTGAGAGGAGGATGCTTCACATCTTCCAGGTTGGTTTGGGACTGGGTATCATGTTCAGTTTCAATTGGCAGAATGTTAGGGTTTGATGGGATTGCTTGAGGTCAAGCAATCTTTGGGAAGGGAGGAATGTCATGCCCCAATTTTTGGAATCCCTTATTATGTGGTTAGAGTCACTTCAGGAAGCTTGAGTCATCCTAGTCAGAGGGGTGAGACTATGTCATCAGTGAGCTCGGAGGGTTTGGATGAGTTTTATGGGGCCCAACTTAGTTTATTTACCATTATTCATCATCAGGATCATTTATGCACAACTTGTTCTTGGTTACGTTGCATTCCAACGATTTTCGTAAAACGAGGTTATTAATGGGCATATTTTAATTAATTACACTAAAGGTACTATTTAGAGCTTGTTTCATGGAAAAATACCTTAGTGTAATAGCTTGTTGGAACCGAGGAAAAAATATCTACAAGATGGGATGATGAAAAGTGAGTTTTTGTTTAAATTAATGCAGCTACAAGAGCCATTCTCTGGAGGATGGAAAAGACTCTAGTTGTGAACTAGGGCCCCCAGCACACTCCTGGGGTTTCTTGGTATGAGACCAAATAGTGAGATCCATGGAAAAAGACCACAGTGAGGGCCACCAGTATATGACTGGGGTTCTTGGTCTTGGACCAAGCAGTGAGTCCCTAGATGTGTCTAGGGCCCCTGGATGTGTTTCAGGGAATCCTTTCTCGGTGCTTGGATTGATCCTTGGATATGCTCCTTGGTGGTTGATATGAGTCCTTAGATGTGTCTAGGGCCCATGGATGTGTTCCAAGGAACCCTTGCTTAATGCATGGGTTGATCCTTGGTCTTGTACCTTGGTGGATAAGACCCTAAATGTGTTCTAGGGCCCCCATATGTGTTCTGGGGCAACCTGGTCTTGGACCAGGTAGATCTTGGTGAAATACCAAGATGTTTTGATGTGTGATCCTCTTCCTCTCTCCTAGGATGGTCCATGAGACCTAGGAGTTCCTATGAAGATGGACATGACCACATTGTTGATGTACCCTCTTATGGAGTGATGATAAATTTTATAAGTCATTATGAGACTCATGTGGACATGTTTTCCCATTATGGACCCCCCTTGACTTTGTCTTAAAAGGTAACCCCTTGTTGTTTTGCTTTCCCTCGTGTTTTATGTGATTGGGGTTTTATTTATGTGATGGAGATTTAATTTATGTGATTGGGGTTTTATTTATGTGATTGGGGTTTTATAATTTATATTGATATTAATTGACAATTTAATTAATATTTACATTAATTAAAAATCAATATTTATTTTTATTTTTAATTACCTTAACCCCTCTCCCTAACTATAAATATGACCCTACCCTCTAGCATTTTACATACTCACATTCACTCCTCTCTCTCTCTCCTTGTTGCGGCTACCTCGGTGATTAACATATTGTGTGATGCGGCCTCTTATGTTGGTGATTCAACTTCAGATCTGAGTTTTGTCATTGGATGGGTGCTACTTCTAGTTGACTATTGATGTGTAGAGGGCAACGGCTCCTTCTCCATGACTATCAGATCTGTCCTTCTGAGCCGTAAGGCCTCCCTTGTTGTCATCTGAGCAGAAGCTCCTTCTCCTGGCTACCAAATCTGCTCTAAAGGCTCACAGACCTGAGTACAGGTGTCGTGGCCTCCTTTGTTGGTTGTCTCTCTACTATATGAAGGTCATGGCCTCTCCTAGCTGTTGCATGCTGAACTGAGGTCCCCGTGAGGGTTTTTGCTTGTTGTCCAGTGTTGTCTCCATGTTGTGTGAAGGTTGTAGATTTTTCTACTGGATGCCATATGTTTCTACTACTTGGTGTCCTCTGTGTTGGGGTGTTTATCAAGTGTTTCCTTCCTTTTCAGTTATGGAGGGTTTTCTATGGACTGTTTTGCTATGGAGTGTTTTCTTTTTTTATATGGAGGGTTTTCTTTTTGATATGGAGGATTTGTTGTCTCAGTTTTGGAGTTCTTGTTGTCCCTTCTTGTGGGGTACCTTCTATTGTTTTATCAACTATGGTCAATACCTTGTTGTCCCTTCTTGTGGGGTACTTGTTGCAGTTGTCTTGTGATGGTCTATACCTTGGCAAAACGGTCCCTAAGTCCTTATGACAAAGACCAAACCCTAGAGGTTTGATCCATGAACCTAAAACTATTTCTGAGCATATTCTAAAGGTTTACATCCACACATGTGATAGGTATATCTTTCTTAGATCATGAGGTAAGCTTGAGGTTTGTCTTTTTCACTCAGAAATTTTGTTTATACTCAAAATTTAATTTAGATCTGTTTATTTATTTTCTCATATATGTTGATCTTGTGAGCAGAAAAAAAATAACATTATTTCTTTCTATTTTTCCCTAATTCTAACATGGTATCAGAGCTTAGGGCGTGAATAGAGCTCAAGATTTGCAAAATTGAGCCTCCATAGATCCTTATTTTAGGGTTTGTTCTTCAGATCTTCATGGCACACTCAGCAGGGCAGTAAGGGTGCAGCACTATACCAGCATGGGCATGCCAGCCTCAAAGACTGATTTTTCCATATCTCCTTGCTGGAGTTAATCTTATCCTACAGGTCGAGCTATGGAGAAAAAGAGCATACCTTTGGCATTCTTTTCTCCCAGTCCATAAGGGTTCATCAACACTATGAGTGTGTGTCTTTAAGATCTTGTTGTTATATTTTTTGAGAACTGATTGCATACTAAAATATATGGAAAACCTTACTTAACCCTCAGAAAACTCAATTAAAATACAACAGAAGTAAATGGGAAGTTTAGCAGAGAAAGACACCTACAACATCAGTGTTTGACGAAAGTCTACACTCAGCAAAGACACCTTTTTGCTACAATAGTGGTTAGGAACACTACAAGCTAAAAAGGGCTATGAAACACAAGCAATGTAAATATTGTTTCTCTTAAAGTGCATGGTAATCAGATTTGACCTTTTGGTTTCATGGAGTGTGTTAATGTGCTTTAGTGAGAGGGGATCCAAGTAAGGACCTATTTTTTATACTCGCTTATAACCTGTGCCTAATATGCATTAGAGTCACTTTTACTTAAGTTTCCATACCAATATGTGCTGGCTGAAAATTACTGATGCTAAACCTTGACTTCCAAGACTCTCAGCAGAAAGGCCGATATACCTCCATGTAGCACTACATTGCCTAAGCAGGCCTTTTCATAATCAACTTTCAATTGATGTGGCTAACACCCCTTCAAATCCTTTACTGGACACAATCGTCGGTCTCATTGTCCAGTCAAAACTGTTATTACTGATTGCCACCGATTGCCACTAAACTGCAAAAATTGTTTTATTACTGGGTATTAAGCTCTAAGGTCAATATGGGCATTGTACACTATGGGCAGTCCCGGATTGAATTTATGGGAGTAAATCATTGAAACAACGAGAGCGATATATTGAGTGCAAAGCAAATGTTTCTTTATATATTCAAGTGGCAAGACTCTTGATATCTACTTGATTGATATCTTTCTCAAATTATCTTCCATGGCAATTCAAAACTATCCATGAAATTCTCTTGGATGGAATGCTTATATGAAATTCACATAACTATTGTGCAGCAACTAAATTTATAGTTTTCATATAAGTTACAATTTATACTACAGAGAAGATATTTAGGGTAATGCTTTCAAAAGAATTTACACAATATGAAGTTTCATGGAGCCTTTAACTGAAATCCAAAAAAAGAGGAGTTGAGAAGGATTATCATAGATAATAGTACCCTAGCTCGATTATTGTGTTTTGATCATGTCTCTGAGAAATGGGGACCTTACCAAAGTTTAGATCTGCACGCAGGGGTCTTGGAGAGACATTACAAGCTAGGTTGTGCATGGACCTTTTACTAGTTTGAGTTTGAGATTTTTTTATATATGAAGTATATAAGGTAAAGGTAAACTGCCCTACTTATTGTCATTTATTTTTTGTTTTGAGATGTCTTTAGAAGCCACCGATGGTAGCAGGCTGCAAAATAAAGAGTCTGTCTTCAGCCCAAGTAAGTTAAAGGTAAGACATATCACTAAATTTGAAATAAGTGTGTGACTACTAATGATAGTGTAATGATCCCAAGCCATTATGCCAGGAACATCACTATTTTGGTGTCTTTTTTTTTTAACTTTTATGGTTGTGGTATTTTGTCAAACACGTTGCTTACAATTATGCTTAGGGTTTTACTAATGTGTTTATATGTGTGTATGCAGCTATAAACAAGAAGATATAACCCTGGAACATACCTCAACCATATGCAATATGATAGACAAGCCAAAACATCTCAAATATGCTTTTATTCATGAAATAGAGAAACCTGCTACAATGAAGATGTTGATCTGGAATGCTCAACAGATGGCTCCAAGATAGAAGTATGAGTTGCTACTAAAAGCTCCCGACAATAAAAAATAAGCCTCCAAAGGCTGGATAAGAGATGAACACCAATACCGAGGTAGATCTGGCCGTATGAAGTGCAAAAACCCTAACTGGAAGATGCCACGTCCTGCTGGAATGCTGAAGCTCCTCAACAATTTGGCCTTGTTGCCAAATGTGTCCAATCACCCCAAGAAAGATGTCAAACAGTAGATCGGGGGATGGCAAGAACAACTCACGTGCTCGAATCTCCAAAATCCCTCTCAAACCCTATGGATCTGAACCACCTGCAATGTATGATGCGTCCTCCTACATGGTTGAAA
Source organism: Picea sitchensis (assembly GCA_010110895.2). Classification (NCBI taxonomy): domain Eukaryota; kingdom Viridiplantae; phylum Streptophyta; class Pinopsida; order Pinales; family Pinaceae; genus Picea; species Picea sitchensis. Next base: position 7,598 of record SNQJ01S0120708.1, read on the forward strand.
CCCTAATAGTTCGACCTCTCTCCTAGAGACCTCCAACAACTCCACCAATCCACTAGAATGATAGATCGGGGCATGGCAATGAAAACCCAAGTGCTCAACTAGGCCAAATACCTGCTAGATCCTTAGATCTAGCTATGCTCCAAGATGTGGTGTGCCCTCCTCTTGGGAAATCGTCCCACTCTCAATACTGATGAATCCACCACCAAAACACCTCTGGAGTTCACCAAGAATAATTCTATAACACCTATAGGGGAAACCCAATACCTGGAATTCCCAAAATCGCCTCTCCTCAGCTAGGACGAATCCTCCCTCAATGAATGGTGTGCCCCTCTTGCTAGAAACCCTAGCTAGTGCGCCCTCTCTCTCTTTGCCCCTGCAACAGAAGTAGAATCCTCCTGCAACTGAGTAGATCTGGAACTAGAATGGTGTGGGAGTGTATTGAATCTCCAAGACCAATCTTGGGACAAGCTAGGTGGATTCTTTCACCACCGAATCATCCTCTAGGGTTTGTTAAGTCAAAACCTTCAAAACCCCCAATGTTGGGCTCACTAGCTAGAAGCCAGATATCAAAATATGATCATACATGAATGAATGAATAGAGGCCCTTGCCTTTCCTTTATACTTTTTTCTCTCCTTGTCCCTCCAAAGTGACTTTTATTTTATTAATATTTAATTAATTAATTAATTCACTTTAATTAATTAATTAAATCACTTTAATTAATTAATTAACCTTTTTACCTCTGAAAAACACCTTATCTCTCCTTGTGGCTTCCCTGGCCATTGAATGTCACTTTTCACCATCCCATCCTATAGTGTTGCTTCTCCTGATTCCAATGAGCTATTACACTGAGAGATTCCTCCAAGTAATGTGCCCAAAATGACCTATTCAGTGAATTCAATTAGCTTATAGCTCAAAATAGTCAAAATCATGGCAATCGTCGGAATGCAATGGAACCAAAGCCAACCTGTGTGGAATGGCTCATAATGATGGAATATGATGAGAAATGCAAGTTGGACCCCACTATGCCTCTTAATAACCCCTCTACTCGCTATAACATCCATCTGGCTACTCTGGTCATCATAAACCTTTGCGTCATCATAAACCTCTACACTGTGATGATGTCCCAAAGTGAGGACATTACAAATAGCAAGAAGAGTTGTGATCTCTTTTGTATGACCAAAGAAGTTGTGATCTCAACATATACTTGTTGATGTTATCTAGGTTATTTTTGGTTTGGGAACTCCGCAGTATGATGGAACTTTTCCCCGGTATGCGAGTCCATCTTGAAGAGATACGACACCAGATTAGAGTTAAAGGATCTTGAAGGTTCAGAGGGAGCCAATTTGCACTTGCAGGAAGGCAAACATCTTATAAGACTTAGAGGGAGTAGTCTCAGTATGTGGATTGGGCCATGAAATACAACAAATGGCAGTATTGAGGTTAGATTTGTGACTCATGGCTTCTCTCAGAAAAGATGAATTGACTATGACAAGATCCTTGCTCCCATTGCCAGATTACTTCCATCAGGATCATTATCTCTCTTGCCGCAGTTCTTGGTTGGAAACTTCACCAGATAGATGTTAAGACTGATTTTTTATTAACAGTGAAGTTGAGAAAGAGGTTATATCAAATAGCTTGAGGAATTCGTAATCCATGGGAAAGAATCCCATGGATTGAAGCAAGCTCCAAGAGCTTGGTATGGAAGAATTGACAGATTTTTTCTACAGAGTTTTGGGTTCACCAAGAGTATTACAGATCACAATCTTTATATAAAGATTGTACAGAATCATCCTATTGTCTTAGGATGATCGGTTCCTTATAGGAGAGGAAAATTTGATAGCTCAGACTAAGAGGGAGCTTTCAACAAATGTTGAAATGAAAAACTTGGGTCTTATGCATTATTTTCTAAGCTTAGAGCTTTGGTAGAAACCAGGTGAGATCTTTCTCTCACAAGAGAAATTATGCAGTTGATATGCTCCGCAGACTTGGCATGTAGGACTATAAGTCCATATCCACAACAATGATTTCTAACATGAAGAAGTTACAAGACCAAGCTACAGGTTCAGATCCAGAAGACCTCACCATATATTGGTAAATCATTGGGCCCTTAATGTATCTTGTACATACTAGACTGAATATTTGTTATGCAGTGAATGCCCTCAGCCAATTCATATGTACCGAAGCATATTCATATGGTTGATATTAAACATATTATGAGATATCTTCGGGGGACTACAGCCTATGGGATTAGATACACTTCTAGTAGAGGTGTAATGCTTCATAGATATACAAGTTTAGACTGGATGGGCAGTACAGTGGATCGGAAGAGTACTTTCGGATATTGTTTCAGTTTGGGTTCAGTTATGATCTCCTAGTCCTATAGGAAATGGGGCTCCATATCCTAGAGCACAGCAGAAGAAGAATTCATTGCTGCAAGTCTTGCTAGTAGAGAAGCAGTGTGGCTCATAAAGCTACTTTCAGATTTGTTTAGTGTTGAGCTGGAACCCACAGTCATCCACTGTGATAACCAGAGTTGTTTAAATCTCTCCTAGAATCCGGTGTTTCATCGAAACAAATTGAGTTGAAATATCACTATGTTCGGTACATAGTGCAGAAGAACACTCTCAGTATTCTGTGTGTTTCGATGGTGGGAAAAACAACATATATTTTTTACCAAGCCTCTGTCATTGACAAATTTTATGTACTTTTGAGACAAGCTTGGTGTTGCTTAGAATGCCTCTCTTGCTGAGAGGGAGTGTTGAAATTAATGCAGTTGCAAGAGCCATTCTCCGGAGGATGGAAAAGACCCTAGTTGTGAACTAGGCCCCCCAGCACACTCTTGGGGTTTCTTGGTATGAGACCAAGCAGTGAGAGTTGTTGTAACCTAGGCCTGCACCCTTGCCTCTCCTCTCTCCTTTCCCTATGCCTTCGTCGAATTTGTCCTCTTCAGGTTGATTAAGTCATTTTCCCATCACTGAGTGACTTGGTTCTTATCTATTTCTTTCTTGATTGAGTCTTTGCGCATTTCTGTTGCTATTGTTTCTTGAAGGATAATTACATGGCGTATTTGGTTCGAAATGCTTGTCATCATTTTTTCCATTGATTGAGCTCACAGCAAGTCGACCAAGCATTTGTATGCACAGGAAATGCCCGTGGACAAAACGCAGCAATCCAGGGCAGTCAATTTCGGGCTCAGATTGTGGGAACAGACAGGTTAACTTTCTACGGTGGAGATCCATCAGGCCAATAAAATTGACGATTTTCATGCATTCAGAGTGTCGAAATCGCATGAGGTTTAACATTGAGAGCGAACCCATGAAGAGCAAGAATTACCCGAACACCCGAAGTCCCGAAGTGAATTTGGATCGTCCATTAGCAACGACACGTGGAGGCAGATCCTTCACTTCGAAGACTTAGCACTCCGGGATATTTGCGAAGCACTAGAGAAAGAATTACCCGAAGTGTCGAATTGTCAAAGTCCTGAAGTAACGAGAGACTTCCACGTCATTTCGGGCCCATACTACTTCGGGAGAACTTCATGCCTCACAGTCCAAAACTCTTGAAACCCGAGGTGTTGAAGCACGTGGCACTCATCAGTCATGACACGTGGCACTCATTCCAGGTCATTTGGTTGTGTCATTCCCCCATTTCCACGTGACACGTTTCACCCTTCTTTCCATGACACATCAACAGCCGTGACATCATATGACATCAGGCCACCACGTCACTTCGCAGTCTGTACCACTCCGGGAGATTTTCGAGCACAACATTCATAAACTCCCGAAGTGTCGAACACCCGAAGTCCCGAAGAAAATCTGGATCGTCCATCAACGAGGACACGCGGCGGCAGATCTCCCACTTCGGATATACTGCACTTCAGAGGATTGCACGAGCAGGGAGACGAAAACTCCCGAAGTGAACCTGGACTGTCCAAATCCAGAGGACACGTGGAGGCAGATCTCTCACTTCGGGAGTACGACACTTCGGACGATGGTAAGTGTTAAATTTAAAGCAGCTGCAAGAACCATTCTCCGAGAGGATGGCAAAGACCCTAGTCAATATCTAGGGCCCCCAGTGCACTCCTGGGGTACTTGGTCTAGGACCAAACAGTCAGTGCCATGGCAAAAGACCCCTGAGAGGGCCCCCAATAGATGACTGAGGTTCTTGGTCTGGGACCAAGCAGCAAAAGACCCTGAGAGGGCCCCGAGTAGATGATTGGGGTTCTTGGTCTGGGACCAAGCAATAAAGACCCCTGAGAGGGCCCCCAGTATATGACTGGGGTTTTTGGTCTGGGACCAAGCAGTAAAGACCCCTGAGAGGGCCCCCAGTATGTGACTAGGGTTCTTGGTCTGAGACCAAGCAGTAAAGACCCCTGAGAGGGTCCCCAGTATATGACTAGGGTTCTTGGTTTGGGACCAAGCAGTTAAAGCCCCTAGATATGTCTAGGGCCCCTGGACATGTTCCAGGGTACCCATGCCTGGGGCACGGGTTGATCCTTGGTCTTGTACCTTGGTGGATAAGACCCCAGAAATGTTCTGGGGCAACCTGATCCTTGATCAGGTATCTTGTTGGTGTATGACCCTCCTTGAAGGTGGACATGCCCACATGAGGGATGTATCCCATATGCAATGATGATAAAATTATAAGGTCACTTTGAGAATGAATGGACAAGTATTGCCACCAAGCTACCCCACCTAAAACCCCTTCACCTTTGCTTGTGTTTATTTTGGGTTTTGTTTATTTGGCTTTAGGGGTTATTAATTAAATGTTTAATTTATAACATATTTAATTAATATTTATATTAATTGAATATGTTAATTTTTAATTATCATTTTATTATTATCATACCCCTAGCCTAACCCTTAGCCTAATCTATAAAAATAGATCTACCCCTCCTCATTCAGATACACTCACTTATCTAGCAGATTGATCTGAGTTTTCTCTATGTGTGGTGCGGCTTCCCTTTATGACTGTTGCTGCGGCCTCCCTTGTGACAGCTTGTTGCGGCCCTCCTCTGCAAACATTGGTTGAGGTTCCTGTGGTGATTCGGCCTAGGTTTTGGCCCCCAGATTTATTGTCGTCCACTTCTGTTTTGAGGATACTCCAAGGGTTATAGCAAATCGACCCCTTGAGGCTCTATTTGTGGTGATGTTATTTGTTGTAGCAGACCGACCCCTTATGGCCCCTTGCTATGATAGATCGGCCCCTTATGGCCCCTTTGTTGTGGTAGATCGGCCCCTTGAAGCTCTAGGTGTGGTGGCTCGACCTTGATGCCCTTTGTTGTGGTAGATCGACCCCTTGTGGCTACCTGTTGTGGTGGTCTGACTCTCCTAGTTTGAGCCATGGCCCTTTTAGCCCAGACCTATCCCTTTTGCTTGGACGTGGCCTCTCCTTCACAGATCTAGCTTTTATCTAAACCAATCGTGCCCCATGACTGTGTATTCATGTCAACCGTACCCCTTTGGCACATGTGTTTTATCTTCTAGAAAGTTATGTGGGTACAAGGGTTCACAGATTATTCTGTGTGGTGTTTTCTCCTTCTGGTGGCAAGAAAGTCCTTTCATCTTTTAGCAAGGGATCTAACTTATATGGTAGATCAATGACCCTGGATTTCTCTAAGCATAACTACAAGTGGTTTTACATCTCTTGTGTGTGGTATAGTCTTCTTTGGAGGTAAGACTACAAGGTAACCTACCTATTCAATTTATCATTATCAGATTTGATTTTTGTTCTTAGCTTTTATTCAGTATAGATCTATTTCAGTCTTGTAGATTAGATCTGGATTTTAAGAATGTTTGTTTAATCTATGATCTTGTTCTTTGAGTTTAGTTGAACCTAGTCACTTCCAGGTTAGATCTGAGTGTTGTACACACTCAGATTTTTGTTTAAAGACTCAAAGTTTTTAGTTGTCTCTTCCCTGATCTGATTTATATTGTTCAATAGTTCAATATAGCATTGATTAACTATTCTATTGTTTTCTAGCTAGCTGAAAAATTAAAAGACAGTTCTGCTCTGCTTTATTTCTCTATTTTTAACATGGTATCAGAGCTAGGGGCGTGAAAGGAGCTCAAGAAGTGTGAAGTCTTGAGCCTACGTAGATCCTACTCTGAGATTTTGTTTTGCAGATCAGAAGATTTGAGAAAGGGAACAGAGTTTCCATCCTGATAAGCTACAAGATATAAACCTTTGAGTCACTAACAGAATTGGAAAGTTTTTTTAAGGCTATTATCTCTGCATCTTTTAGCAAGTAAGATATGAATGAAGATGTGAATGACTGTGGCTATGACTATGGCTATGATCAATAGTGCATGCATATTTAGCATGATAGTTTAAAGTGCATTCTGATTTGGGTCAAAAGGTTGGAAAGTGCACAACAGATATAAACACATCCTTGTCACAATGCTAGATTGATGCATGACACTGTAACACGCATCTTCATACTAACACTCTACTATGTTTAGCTTTTCATAAGCTTGTCTTATTTAATTATCAAAATAGTCCTTCTCCAACTCCATTTGGGTTTAAGCCTTTTTGCCTCTGCTTTATCAAAGCCCTTTTTCACCTCATCATGCTGGGGCTACTTCCATGACAAGAAGATATCCTTTTCACCTTTTTGAACTGATT
>SNQJ01S0120708.1:19343-31145 GCA_010110895.2 Picea sitchensis
TTTTGAGCCTTAATCCTTTGACCTTTTTTCCTTTCAATACCCCAGATTACTAGGGACGTCTCCCTTGGGATTAGCCACCCTAAATAGAAAGAGCCCCCCATCGAGGTGACAGTGGGTGGGGAAGCTCTTATTACGCCAGTTTGACCTTTACCTTTCAAGCTACCTAATCTAGACTACAAACTGAGCGACAACAGGGCCCTTGGATATGTTCCAGGGAACCCTTTCTTAATGCATGGGTTGATCACTGGTCTTGTACCTTGGTGGATAAGACCCTAGATGTGTTATGGGGCAACCTGGTCTTGGACCAGGTAGATCTTGGTGAAATACCAAGATGTGTTAATGTGTGATCCTCTTCCTCTCTCCCGAGATGGTCCATGAGACCTAGGAGTGCCTATGAAGATGGACATGACCACATTGTTGATGTACCCTCTTATGCAGTGATGATAAAGTTTATAGGTCATTATGGGACTCATGTGGACATGTTTTGCCATTATGGACCCCCCTTGACTTTGTCTTAAAAGGTAACCCCTTGTTGTTTTGCTTTCCCTCTTGTTTTATGTGATTGGGGTTCTATTTATGTGATGGGGATTTTATTTATGTGATTGGGGTTTTATTTATGTGATGGGGATTTTATTTATGTGATTGGAGTTTTATAATTTATATTGATATTAATTGACAATTTAATTAATATTTATATTAATTAAATGTCATTTATTTTTAATTTTAATTACCCTAACCCCTCTCCCTAACTATAAATATGACCCTACCCTCTAGCATTTTACACACTCACATTCACTCCTCTCTCTCTCCTTGATGCGGCTACCTTAGTGATTAGCTTCTTGTGTGATGCAACCTCTTTTGTTGGTGATTCAGCTTCAAATCTGAGTTTTGTCATTGGTTGGGTGCTACTTCTAGATGACTATTGATGTGTAGAGGGCAACGGCTCATTCTCCCTGATTGTCGGATCTATCCTTTTGAGCCGTAAGGCCTCCCTTGTTGTCATCTGAGCAAAGGCTCCTCCTGGCTACCAGATATGTTCTAAAGGCTCATGGACCTGAGTACATGTGTTGTGGCCTCCTTTGTGGGTTGTCTCTCTACTATATGAAGGTCGCGACCTCTCCTCCTAGTTGTTGTGTGTTGAACTGAGGTCCCCGTGAGGGTTTTCGCTCGTTGTCCAATGTTGTCTCCTTCTTGTGTGAAGGTTGTAGATTTTTCTACTGGTTGTCACATATTTCTACTACTACTTGTCACGTATTTCTACTACTAGGGGTATAAAAGAGAGATAGGGGCTCATATTCTCTCATTATTGCAAATTGTCAATTGGAAATTCGAACCTAGAGAAGAGTCAAGCGTCTTCCTTCTTGTTTGGTGGCTTTCTGGATGAAACCATCGCCATTGACAGAGTTCGATGTTGAAAGACACACCCTAGTCCGTCGGGAGGACCACACAAGTTCTTCATCATGCTATAGGATCAGATTATATCAGCTGAGAAGTCTAGTATCAGCTAGGGCGCAGATTTTCCAATTGTAGTGTGAGGTTTTGGGGAGAGTTTACAACAGTTGAGGGTCGCTAGGCCCAACCACTCAGGGAAAGATAGATTCCTTCCAACCCATTTGAGGAAGAGTCAGGGCGCACCAGTAGAGACAATTATCATCAGATTCCGACATGTAAATCTCTTAGATCGTGCCAGTTTTTCAGTTCACAGTGTGTGGAGGTATGTGTATCCATCTAGGGTTTCGACTAAGCAACAGTGAGTCTGTCTTTCATCTCAGAGGATGGAAGAGTGTGCTAGGGAGCAAGGCGATCCATCTGAGACAGATCTCAACCATATTTGATGAGTATAGCCATCAAGGTGCATTTCCCAGTTTGCAGCAGCAGTTTTTGGGCTTATTTGCAGCTTCATGCAACGTATTCATCATTGCATGTGAGAGATCTTTAGCGCATGCCTCAGATCCATTCATCTGGCGTTATCATTAGTATTTATCATTCTTTTATTTTTTATTCCAGTTAAGATCGTTACTGTTTAGATCTAACTGACGATATCTAGCTTGAGTTTTCCACATATTGATTGTATTACTGTTATTTCGCTGAATAAGAATCATTGAGTTGGTTACGGTTCCACATATATTTGCATGCGCTGTATTAAACATTTAAACACAACAAAACGCATCCAGAAACCTTTGAAACTCAACCAGAAACCCCCAACGTATTAGATCTACAGCCGAAACCCCAGTTATTAGCAGTTTATATCCAGATCTGGGATCCAAGATATTACATGCACAATGGAAGGGGATGCTTCTTGGTAAGTCTTAGTTCAACACTAGATTCAACAAGTTCAACATATTCAAGGTTTTAATGGTCCTTTTCAGTTCTGTGACATAATTGGGAATGTTGAGGTTTCACAATCGCAGGTTCTGTTGCACTCAAGAGTGTGGGCAATCGCAGGTTCTGTTGCACTCAAGAGTGTGGGCAACATGGCAGGTTGTGTCTATATTTCTTGCTTGGTAGTTTGAGGGTCCACATGATGCCTAGGATTTGGCATCACACTCGATCTAGATGTTTATGTTCCCTAGTGGTCAGCTAAGTGTTTCATCTAGTTTTTCTAGCAAAAGATTGGCAAGGAAGGTCTTTTTTTGGAAGGATTCTTGGGAGCATAATCACTACCAATGGCACTCCTTCCATGCTCTTAGGCAGGCCCAAAATATCATTGGTTCAATGAAATTTGTTTAGAGGGCCTTTGTCCCCTGATTCCTAAGATTTCCATTTTAAAACATAGATCCCTAGGTCAGGGCTATTTTGGAGGGATTGGAAGCCCTTTTACATCTGAGCAAAGATCTTTATGATATGGTAAAACACACTTTTGACATTGTCCCTCAATTGAACAAACTTGGGGGATGAAGGATCATGTCAGTCGTTGGGTGAGGAGGTGCCAATCCATCTAGAAATTGATTCTTCTTTTAAACACAAAGTTTGGGGGTGGCTTCTTCTCCAACAAGGGTTGGTTGTCAAGGCAGGTTTTATAAAATTGACATGTTAGATGTTGCTTGTGTCTTGTGTGGAAAGGATGAAATGGTTGAGTATATCTTTTGGAGATGTCAAGCTGCCAATGTGTTTTAGGCATGATTTCACACTGAATTTCACTTCTTCATTGCACTACTTTCGTGGAAACATCCTCTTCTAGGAAACACTTAGATGATTAGGGATAGCTGCAAATCCTTGTGGAACAAAATGCAGTTGATTGCTATTGGCTTTCTGTGGAAGCATCGATGTAAAGTTATTTTTCAAGACAACCCCTCTTTTAGTTTAGGGGACTCAAGGAACTTTAAGCAGGAGTTGGCTTTGCTTGTGAGAGTTAAACTCAGTGTGTTTCATCGTGAAGTGGAGTCCCTTCCCCTTGGTGCACACGCTCATATGCTTGCATTTTTGTCTATTTTAGGATGGGATTTTCCTGGTGCCCTTGTGGTCCATGTGAAGTAATTCTAATTTCTCAATTCTCTGATGTACTTATTTCTTCTATAAAGAAATATATGCAATGTTTCAAAAAAAATATAATTGACTATAGGAAACACTGGATATATTCAAGGTTTATCGTAATACCCATTGAACAACTTCCCAACAATGAAAAGAATTATAAATAGGATTATCAACCATAGTGTTACACTGATAATTATCTACATGCAGGATATAAACAATCAAATATTGTCCTTTTCAGGGAGATCCTTTTTGCTGTCAGCGTCTACAAGAGAACAAGTGCAATATTAAATTAAAGATGTGGCTTTGCAAAGATATATTTCACATAAACAAAGCACTTACATAATTCATAATTACCACCAATGCAGTATTGTAATCATTTATTAAATATCAATCACCTGCTGAATGAACAAGAGACTTTTCTGCAGATTACAAGTGTTCCTCCCCAAAATTCCACAACCTACCATGCGAAACAACCGAATTATATTTTCAAAGTGTTCTTCTTGAGACAATAAAGTAATGTTTAGTGCCAGGATATGGATTCTATATGCCTTTGTAGAAGAGGATAATCACCCAATAATTACTAGGAAGCACAGTTATTTTCATGTTGCAAACCTACTGATCCTTGAGCCTACAAATATAGATAACCTTGCAAAAATAAATGGAATTCCAATATATAATGATTATTACCTCACAGGATTTTAATTCTCAATCTGTTACTCTTAAGCCATAGTGGGAAGCAGAAGCAACCGTGTCATCCACTTAATTACATTGTCAAATCCATCTTCACGTCCTTATTTCATAGCTCGCTGCTCGGGTTACAGCACGAAATCCTTTATATGGACGATAGACCACATTTTGGAGGTCCAATTTATCTATTTTCAAGCCTGATAGACCAATTCCCATGATCTTGAACCCAACAAGGAGAGTGGGAAATTCACGCAAGCAGTCTACACCATTTTCTAGCCGAAGAGTCCCTGTTAAACATGGGGTTTTGTCTTTTGGAATTCGACCTATTGACCAAGTGCAAGCCTGTAGAGCACATAATCTTGAATGCTTTAAACTCATTTGTTAATCAAGAAACTCGAGTCAGATTGATATGAATCATTCTAGACACAAGTATTTCCGGTATTCTTAAAAAAGGGACATACAATATGAAATCCAGAATTCCTACATCGCAAGAGGTTAAACATCACAACCATCATTGTGAAAATGGATAGTGAGAAAAAATGATTGTAACATTTATCTAAGTATCAAGATGCCAAAAACAGACTAACAATACTGAGTGGATGATTCCAAATCAACAATTGGCACAACCAATTCCTTGATTTTGACTGTCCTTTATACTTGAGCTAAAACAAGTTCAAACAAAGGTCTTTAAAAAATTACTAGCAACAKGTAGTTGTCTATGAACACAAATTCTTGAYTTAAAAGCCCAATCTATATGTTTCGTGGACTAAGAAAAGCTATAGCAGTTCAAATTGCATCCTCCTGTATGCATTGGAAGCACACCCACAGGAGGCTAAAAGTTGGTGAAAGGTAGACCCATGTGGTCAACCATTACACATAGAAAGACCTTGGAGGGTTTGATATGGATAGCATCATAAAAAATAAATATTGAATCATGAGAGAGATTCTGTGAATTTTATTGGGGTGATCGATGGGATTGTCACACCTATGGTAGTTAGAATGGAGAGGAATCAACCATGTTCGTTGTCTGCTAGATCAAGATAAAAATATTTCCATGGATCTATGTAGATAATTCCAAAATCAAGCCCAAGGGGTTAGCTTAACCAGTTGTCGCAAATGTTGTTGGGCATTTGGCTAGTTCCGTGCTAGAAGGTGCTCAGTTCAAATCCCCCTAGGTTAGGCACACTAGTCCACACTGATGGGCTTACTAGGGATGCCATCCACAAATGTGGGAAGCATCCCTTGGGTTTCCCTGCAAGATTTTTACTGGAAAACAAAGAAAATTTAAAAATCAAACCCTTTTAAATTGGGGCTTGCAATTACAGACCCCCATTTACACAGATTGGCATTGGAGCTATAGAAAACCCTTATGCTATAATATAAATAAATTGCACGAGAAGACTAGGATAAAATTCAAATAACCTATACTCAATTGACGGTGGGTATTGCAGGATATTGAGGACAGATAAGTTAAAAACACGGTAGTCCATTTGGAAGGATAGAGCTGCCTTTTTAGTCATGCATTTTTGCATGGATGACTCTCAACCATGGGATGGTAGGTAAATATTTCCTTCATTTTCCCATATTGACTAATGGTTTGTGTTGTTTTGCCAAAAAGGAAGAGACATTTCAGTGTTTAAATGCTATACATACTCATTTCAGCTATTTGTACCAATAACAGCAAACCGCAGTATGTAAAACAAATGATTCATGAGTTAATAGCATAACATCTGCATACATTTATAAAACTAATATAAATAAACTTGAACACAAACCTTGTTTGTAAGGACGTTGAAGCTCCCATGGTTTGCTGTCAAATCTGATGAAACCACAGATGGTGGCAAGGAAAATTGTAAGGCTATTGAATCAATAGGCTTTCCAGGGTCAGTGCGCANATATAAATAAACTTGAACACAAACCTTGTTTGTAAGGACGTTGAAGCTCCCATGGTTTGCTGTCAAATCTGATGAAACCACAGATGGTGGCAAGGAAAATTGTAAGGCTATTGAATCAATAGGCTTTCCAGGGTCAGTGCGCATGCCAACTAATATGTTAACCCGGCAGAGTCCAGCATCTGAAGTTAATTGTGGCCTTACATATATTGGTGTACTTTTCAACTTCTTTACCCTAAATGAATGAACACCAAAAGTTACTGTCTAGCACCAATAGTTTCTTCTTAAATTCTCAAATGAAGCCAAAAACATTCTAACCAACCAAGTGTTATACATAAAACAGAACTCACAACTAAAAACAATGGTATATGCAATTCAAATGTACAATAGACTTAAAGCTTCATTCCAAGCCCTTCAACACCTCAACAAACCTGTAACTCATGAGTTTGAACTCCCCATCAGGTGGCACGAATGATAAAACTTGGCGAGTTTCCCATGGTCGAAAACGAACACATGGGTGGAATCTTACATCATTAATAATAGAAGGATTGGCAAATGAAAGTGTTAAATCTGGTACACCAGAGAGTCTGGAATTCACTTGCACTTCACCATAAACTTCACACTTCACAAGAAATCCATCTCTGAACCAACATAAACAAATATAGATTGAAGTTAAAAATCGAAGTACATTTGGAAATGAATATATTATGTGCTATGGAGGGTACTCTTGATTAAGGTATTGCAAGCCATGTTTTGAACTAGTCCAGCAAGGTGAATAGAAAGAGCTATAAAAATGAATGTAATGTAAAGATCGAAACAGAGTAATATATTGTAAGTTTGAGTATCAACATAAAGTTCCATGATCCATCTACTATCCTGTCTACTTCCCTGTAATTGTATATTTGGATCCAGCCATACATAAATTATCTACAGGCTAATAGGTGAATCTATGTAGTTGAACACAATGCATTTTGAGAAACTACACAGATCCAAGTCCTTTGCATAGCTGCTACTTAAAAGTTAATGACTAAGACAAAACTGTTGTTTCAACTAAATGACCATTTCAAATGTTACACATTATTCTCAATGATTCGAAGAGAAGAAAAGTTGCATGAAACTCCTATGAATGACAACTAGTAGCTGCTGGAAATCTACCTCAAGCTCTGCAACACAATTTACATGATCCAACCTTACTCATGTTGAAGTCTCTTACAATTGACCAAATATATACCCATTACCACTAACACATGCAAGAGGTTAGGGCATTGGAGCTAGAGGGAACATCTCTACACATTTTGATGCACAATATTTCATTGGGAATACTTTTGAGGCATTGTCACTTCTCCCAAGGAAAATTTACATATTTGGAGGCATGATCATTTTCCTGGGTACATGTCACATCCTACAATTAAGGTTCTACATATTTGGAGGCATGGTATGGTGTATTGGAACTCTATACAAGGCATTGGTTTGGAGCGCCTTCCACGAGATGGACACATGGCATGTAGAACCCTTCCACAAGGCCAAACATACACTTCTTTTGAAGGCATTCATCATCCAACGGGAAATTTTGGTGCATTGGTGACTTTGGAGATTACTTTATTAGGCTGACACTCATTCTAGCCCACACATGGCACATATCACCATGAAATTATTATTAAAAGGAGTTTTGAAATCTTATTTGTGGAGCGAATTGCTTAGAAGAGTCTAGAAGACATTTTTTAAAGGATCTTTATGATTTATGAGCCCAATTTTAAGAGGGTGTTCCAATGAGAAATAACTAGAATGGCACATATGTTAATGAAAAGCAATATTTTAGTGGAGTGCTAAGCATAGGAGGGTGACACTTGGCTGGTTTGACCCCTTCAAAATCATAATAAAGGCTTGTTTAGTGGAGCATCCCACTTTTAGGGAATTCTAGACTATTATCTTAATATTTTATTCCATGTAAAGTGCAAAGGAAGCCTATAAAAGGAGGCCTCTTTTTCATTGGCAAGCTGTGAGATCATTGTGTAGAAATACCCTAGACACTTGTATTTGGGGTTGAAGATAAATTTGCAGGTTTGAAACTTGATTGCGGAAATATTCAGGGCTGATTTGCAACCAAAGTCATTATTTCATTTCAGGTTTTTTCCTTCTTGGCTAGGCATCATATTGTACTGTTATCGTGGGTTAATGCTAGCTGTTGAAAGGCTGAAAGAGAGGTCTGTCGACCTTCTTCCTGGCTGTTTATGATATCAGATTGCAGAGGGATGAGTGCCAACTCCCGTTGCTATCACTCTTTCCCTCCAAGCAAGAAATTTCTCTTGGGAAATGTGACTCTTCACCTCCCACTCTTCTCTCCTCAAAGTGTGAGCCCCTCTCTCCCTCATAAGCTGCCTTTATCTAATTTCAAGGTCTAACTGCCCTAACCCTTGGTCTTCCAATGAAATTGACGGTCAATATTAGATCTTTCCCTCAATAGATCAACAGTGACGACTTGATCATTCATTGAGGTCACTTAAGTCACTAAAGTGACCCACAACATCATAAAGTCAGTTTTACACTTTAAAAACAAAAGACCCAACTTTATAAAAAACATATTACAAAGTCACTAGGGAGAAAATGTGCTCGGTCACTTCTGCATGCTGGGCACTGCCTATGCAGAAGTACCTTCGAGCTACCAAATCTAACACTCCCTCTTAGTGAGAGAGGTACTCCTGGTATCACCACCAAAATCTATCTCCAAATTCATCATCACATCCACTGCCATACCTACTCCCTCTGAACTAGAGACCTTTGCTCCCACTGCACTGGAAGCATTTGCTGCTACCTCCACTGATCTATGAACTAAAGACATGCTCCTAGGATACTGCACACTCTCCTGAGCATCCATCTATGTCAAATCATGCCTGTTGAGTCCTCTAAGAGTCTCGGAAGAGGATTGAGCCCTCGGTATCAACTCTCTCTCCCGTGCAACCTACCCATTCTCCGACAGAATCTGAATCCAAAAATCCACTGGACCCCAACACAGGTTGTCCCAACAACCTGTACAATCTCTCATACCCTCCCTGATGCCAAGCCTCATTGTTGCATCCTGGGTATTTGCTCCCTCTGAACGTATGAGTACCTGTCCACCCTCGAACATAACTGCATACCCCATGTCCTCCAAGTCTAATACTGAGAGCAACTTCATCCCTGGGACATATATCACTCCTGCCACCTCCAGAGATCCTCCTGACTCTAGCTGGAATCTGACACATCCAACCCCTTTCACTGCATGCATGGTGCGTGCCCCACTCTTCACATGGCAGTCTGAGCCCGTCTCTGAAACACTAAAGAACATCAACCTCATTCCCGTTATATGGCGAGATGATCCATTGTCCACGAACCACACTTCAATGTCCTCAAACACAAGACCACCACTCCCTAAGGGACCAGTCATCAGAGAAAATCCCCTCTCATATTTCTCTGCAAACTCAGCAACCTCAGCAGATGATGACACCTCTGGTTTCGGCTTCTTCTTCTTCTTGTTCGGACATTGACTAGCGTTGTGGCCAGTCTTGTGACATGTAAAGCATATCACTTTGCTCATGTCTTTCTTCTTCTCATTGCTCTTTCCCACAAGAGCAATGTTCTTCTCGTCTGAACCATCCACTGCCTTCTCCTGAGACCCCTCCTAGATCTCCTCCTATGTAAAGTCATCCCACAATCTGTTCCAGTCAAGGAGCTTCTCTCTCCCCACCACGCACTTCACAAAAACCTCCCATTCCTTGGTAAAGCCTTTGAGAGCTATACGCACCAACTCTGAGTCTGGAATAACTTCTCCGACAACTGCCAACTCATCCTTCACATGTGCAACTTGGGTGAGGTAGGAGGCCACACTCTCTCCCTTGGCCATACTAGTACTATGGATCTTGTCCCAAAGATCCATTTTTCGGTTCTTATTCTTTGCCTCATACAAATTTTTCAGTGCATCCCACATGTCCTTGGTTGTCTGCTTCTCAGCCAAATGTGGAATAAGGTGGTCTATGACTCCATCCAAAATGATTCTCTGATCCTTGGCTTTCTTCATTTCATGAACAACCAGAGCTATGGGATCTGACACAGGTATTGGCACGATCGTGTCCGCAAACGACCACAACTTGTTCTCCTTGAGAACACTTGTGATTCTCGCCTTCCACTGTAGGTAGTTGGAGATCCCCTCTAGCCTATCTTCAAACCTGATGCAGGAAGTCATCTTTGTCTAACAAAAAAAGACCTTTCTTTCCCCTTCTTCCAAGTAAATGCCCCAGCAAGTCACTATTGTTCCAAGTGCTAAACTGTCCACTGAACTTCAGAGCACCAAGTCTGATACCATGTTGAAAAATATGAACTTAACACTTAGTTAAATCTTGGTTTCAAACTCCAATATACAAATGATTGTAATGCAGTAAGAAACACTAACATTCAAAAACAACATATGAGAAGAAACACATTAACTAAGCCATCAACAGCAGAATACCAATGAACAATAGACAAATTCAAACATTTGGCGCAAACATTTTGGGCTATGCCCCTTGAAGAATACACAGGAAAGATGACATATTTAAGAAGAAAAACTTGTTATTCAGCTTTAGGGAAAATATTAGACTTACAACAACCTTTATAACAACATTTAAATACAGTACTTATCTTTCTTCCAGCAAGAAACCCTCCAAAAAAAATGAACTAGAATTTTGTCTTGGAAATTGTGCCATGGTTGTACAGTCTGTTCGACCCAGTATAGTCAACAACAATACCAAAAAGACCTAGGAAATCATGCCAGAAATGTACAGCATTGTCATGTCCCTTGCAGAACAATCTTAACTCGGCAAAAGAGCCTAGAAATTCGAACCAACCAACTGATAAAACAACCTTCAATTTTTGTGCCCTTTCCTTTGTTGTATGGTCAACAATCTCTTTTGTACGGCCTCCTTCTGTAGCTACAGTATGGACAACAATAAATGCAGCCTTCTCTCCTTGGAGTGCATTCCTATCCCTCACCTAGGGATGCATGCTAACTCCCTCTGTTGTTACTCTTTCCCTCCAAGCAAGAAATTTCTCTTGGGAAATGTGACTCTTCACCTCCCACTCTTCTCTCCTCAAAGTGTGCGCCCCTCTCTCCCTCATGAGTTGCCTTTATCTAATTTCAAGGTGTAACTTCCCTAACCCTTGGTCTTCCAATGAGGTTGACGGTCAAGATTAGATCTTTCCCTCAATAGATCAACGGTCACAAATTAATCATTCATTGAGGTCACTTAAGTCACTAAAGTGACCCACAACATCATAATGTCACTTTTACACTTTAAAAATAAAAGACCCAACTTTATAAAAACATATTATAAAGTCACTAGGGAGAAAATTGTTGATTTTTATAAACATTAGGTTAAGCATGAAGTTCATTCCATTTCATCTTTTAACCATAATCATAAATGTTGCAGCAACCAAGATCACAAGAAGAAGCACCATACACAAGAACACAAAATGTATCTTGGGAAACCCTTCTCAACAAGGGAAGAAAACCCAGCCAAATCCTTTACTATAATCTTCAAGAGAAAGACCTTTACCACCAAGAAAGACCTAGCACACAAGAGGGTGCTCAAACCCTAGAACTCTAGTGCCCAAGAGAGGTGCACACCTTTTGCCAAAGAAGTGTTCTTGCTGAAATTTCCAAACTCACAAGAAGGATATGATTCTACAATGGAGAATCATCCCTTACTTATATTAGACTTGACCAATCAACAAAGGC